>OX439011.1:23445994-23583494 GCA_949316495.1 Amphiduros pacificus
CACTATTTTAGCACCCACTGCTATTAACAACTGTGTAAATAAATTTTCGGCCTCACAAGTGTCGCAACAAATTCGTTTTCATTACAGCAAAATGATTTGCAGAACCAAACATCTACAAGATGTGTTTCCTAATACTGATCCATTAAATATTTGTACAAGATAAGATCTTAGAAAATAGCAGATTGTACATATCTATGTATTTATATTTTTACATATATATATAGCTTCTTTCTTGGTGTATGGTAGTATGAATTCACACATCAAAGAGGACATAAAATCTCCAGCATATCTTGTATTTACCCCCCTTTTATATGTAAACTTGACACAAGTAAAAAAACAAATATATCATTGAGATTACACTGTCAAATCAATATTGACCAATTATCATCTTTTGTCTTTCATTCAAACAAATTCCCTCTGTAGAAGGTTACATTTAAAGTTATTAAAACCACTTGCAACCTAGTTGTAACTTCCTTGTAAACAACAATCGGCTATAATTCTTTAATTGTTGTCAGATATTTTTAACCAGTAATGCAGGACAAAACAATGGGGTGATAATGTATGTTTCAATATTGAAATAGCATTCATTCACGCCAGGCGTGCATTGTTAATTTCATGTCACATTTTGTATTGTGCTTGAAAAGTGACAACTTTTCATCAATGGAGTACATGTGAAATCCCCCATCTATCTAAATGGCAATTAACATGCTCTTGAGTGCATGTCTATATCACTGTCTCAATTAAATAGCAATTATGTTAAATGCGGATGTCAAACCCAATTGTTTTCTCATAAGCTTGGTTTCATCTCTGTACCTTTCTGGCAGGTGAAAACTGCAAACTTAGTTTAAGTACCATGTTTCGCTGGCCAACTGTTAGTTTCAGTTCCCTTCAATGTTTGAAATGCAAACATTCAACAACCTTGAAATGGTCTGCCTGTTCTAAGTGGTCAGAAAATTTCTAAAAAGGGTAAAAAAAAATAACATCAGAGTCTAAGCAGTATCTTACAATATCCTGGCTCTGGAATAAAATTGATCTATTAAGTACAATTCCCCTGATACAAAACATAATGATTTGTAGGCATTAATGCTCTGTGACCCAATACAATTATATCTAGGACAGATTTAAAGGTTTGAAGTACTTTGCAATATTCTGACTGTCATTGACTTATTGATGTCTACTATTTTGTGTAACCTTTAAAATCTCTTTAAAATTGTAACTAGAAAAAAAAAAAAAAAAAAAACCCAATCCTTTCATGTGTACCTCTGTTGCCTGAAAAAAATCAAATCCCACATGATTTGTACCAGCCTTAGATTATCGTCATTATATTATGTGTTATATTACTTTTGACTGTTTGACATCTTCTTTCTCTAATTTGATTGCTTGATGGATAATACAACAGTGAAATTAGATTTATACAGTCATTCACTCTTGACCAAATGTTGGGCATGCGAAATCAATGATCACGTTATTATCTATAATTAGAAATCAATTGACAACAAGGATCATGTGGATATCCAAATTTTACATTATTGTTGTTTTGTCTGCTTTGGTCAATTGGGACTCACTACAAGTAAATTCACGAGGATTGATCCGGAAGATCCATCCGGAAGATCCATCCATGAATCCCGAGTTACTTGTACCAGACTCTGCCTCTGGACCAAACGTTCTGGAGTTTTATCATTTCATTGAGAACGTTTGGTCAGTCCCCTGTGATTTCAATCAAACATTCTGGCAATATTCACGTGAATATTACCAGCACAGATTGGTGCAATAAAAGCAATGAGAAAATGTATTTCCTCACTTTTGCTTCTGTTTTTGGTCCACTCAGAGGTGACCCTGCACAAATTCAATCTGGACATTATTTTGGTGGAGAGAACCCTGCACTCGTATAAAATGTTTAAACAATCAATGATAAAGTTTTGCACATAGCACTCATTTGCAGTCTCTAGAACTATTTTAATCATGCATTCCTCACATTCGGCGGAACTTTCACACCACACACACACGCTTATCATACATAATTGTATAGTTTATAATTTTTCTATAAACATGATAAAATTTTGCTAATACATATTTTCATCATACAATTTATATATACAAATATACTTAGAACAAAAAGGATCGTACCAAAGATGAAAATAATACTGTGACTTTGTCATAGATATATATGCTTTTGTCAAATCCTAACAAATTAACTTGTCTCATTGCTAGTCATATGATTCTGACGACTGATTTTGTTACATTGCCAAGATTCCACAACCAACATCTGAATTCAAATCCTCAATTATTAAAAAAAAAATTGTTATAAAGATCAATCATTGACAAAATGCTATTTATCAAGATACCCCCCCCCCCCCAAAAAAAAAGATCAATCTATTCCATTGATTACATTGAGGCACTTTTTGTCATCCCACCATGTATATCCTTGCAATTTGTACCATGTGTGTTTGTAATGAATAAAATTTCTATTACTCAATTATGTATCAGTTTCCATGCTTATTTGCCATGTTTAATTTCATCAGCCAAACATCTACATGGTCACGCATAATTTGACAAAAAACATCATGCCAAATTATCTTGTGACAACATTGTGCTGCACAATGTATTTGTGACTGTAGACCAACATCTATTAGGTCACGCACATTCTAAGCTGAATGTAGCCATCATGCAGTGCCTCTGTGGGACTATTTTGGGCCACGCAAATCTGTGACCAAATATTACCATGCAGAAGCAGTACATGACCAGATGATGCCATGCGTGACCAGATAATGCCATGCGTGACCAGATAATGCCATGCATGACTAAATGCGTATAATGGCCATTCATGACCAAGTGTTAGTTTGCTGTTACGAGATCCTTAAAGGACTGATGAGCATGACCAAACAGTCACGCGTAGGTCATGAGTGACCTACTCAAGTCACTCTCAAATGTGTTGAAATAGATGTTTTCATACCAATATCAAATTATTCTGTAAAAACATTGTATTGTGGTCGTGTCAAGATTATAAATTAAAGATAAACATATTTGGCAAAAAGATAACAAAGTCAGAAAAGAAATAAATATTAGCTGTAATAAAAGGACTTATTTTTTGAGACTTTTTATCTCAGAAATTTTTCTCTAATGACCTAACTTCTGTCATTTTTACAACCTCTCAAGTGATATTTACACAATTGTCCATTGCATGAAATGCAGCGTTCTTGATAAGAAATACTTCATAATGTCTCCCAACAGATCTTGCTTGTGCACTTCATCCAGAATTCTAGACCTTTTGATATTAGTTGGAACCAGTGGCATATTTCACACAGAAACGTGACATAACCTGACCATAACAGGACAGGCAGTCATTTCATTACACCTTGCATGACCTTATTTGGTCACATATATTCATAACCATAGCAATGTTTGGCAGCAACTGAGTGATTCTTAACTCCATATCACATTTATGGTCATACCAGTAAGTGACAAACATCTAATTGGTCACAAAAAATACATAACATATTGTACCGAGGTATCCATGACCAAATGAATTCATGCAATGGCAATGCACAAACTCATTTATTTACATTTTCTTGTGGCCAAAGAGAATGTTCATTTAGAAAACACAAAGGTCATTATTTTCTAACCATATCTACAAATGTGCAAGACAAAATATTGTTATGTTTAGTTAAAATCTCACTTTATGCATAATGATGAAAACAATCGCGGCTAAATCTAAAATCAAAATCTGATTTACTGATCCTAACACTGGAAATGTGTGACCACATATCTATCTGGACTGAACTGATTATAGGAGCAGACAGTAACCATGGTAACCATGAGTATATTAGATAATAAAGGAAAACTGATATCACCTTGAGAATGTCTAAGCCTTTAAAAGGGTTGCACAATGTTTTAACACTGCTGAATGAACTATTTTGATGAGTAATAAAAACTCAGCCAATTTTATGATTCTCATGACACTTAAAATTTCAATTCATTGAGTTTGGGTCAACATTTGCCAAGTCACATGCACATTTTAATGCTGGTAAAATAAATGTTACTAATAATCTCTTTTTCTACCATTTTGAATCATTAAATATCATGATCTCTTTGGGATGATGAAAAGCTTTTCCAAACAACACTACCCAAGAAAAAGAAAAAAAAACACTTTGTTGGGCCTAGCTGAATATTACAATTCACTAATTTTCTTGAAACATTGTCTTGATTGCCAATTGCATATTTTCACCCTTTTACTGCACCAGTTAACATATGTGCACAGTTCTGTAGGGTATATCCTTGGTTTTCTGCGCAGATCATATTTAGTTCCATCAAACTGTATCCACATACACACAGACGAGTATCCTTGTTAAGATTTAGGTGCACAAATAAAGTTCTTGCCTTTCTGGAAACATAGAAATTACCTGTTGCCATGACAACTGTTTGTGCCTTTTACCACAGCAACTGTGACCTTTGTCCCTTTCGATCCGGTGGGTGGTTGTCATGGTGACCAGCCACACAGCATGCCAGTGATGGGGTCGCGACCTCGGTACCAGTCAATCCTGTGGACTGGGACCCGTCTATAGTTCCATGCTGAGCGAATGGGCGACCCATCCCAGGCCGCATGCTGGGCTGAAAATGCGGGGCTTGGCAGACCTGTCTACAGGAAGTGACATGTTGATGTACTTCCTGCCGGGTCGGCTAGCACCATGCAGTCTTTTTGACACTTGTCTCCATATATTCCCGTCGCGATAAATGACTCCGAGTCCGAGTCCAGAGGCGGGAATACACCATAAATCAATTCACATGAACTCTATATATATATATTTATATAAAAAAAATTCCACATCTCGTTTTCACACAACAGACTCCTCCTTCCGGCCGCCGAAGATACGACGACCAAAGTTCCGCCATGAGTTCAAGGTTTTATGTGACCAAATCCAGAATCCGGAGGTTATGCCTACGATGAGAGTCATAAGGTATTTGATCATGAATACAGTGAACTCCGGTTTGGGCAGAGGTTGACCTGGAGGAATGTCCGGACAGGGGAACCGAAAACGTTGGCAAATTTCAAAATGCCATGTTCTCATCCACTCGTCGCGGAACGACTGTTCATAAAAATAGCATGCGATGACAATAGTGGCAGGAACCGTGTAGAGCACGGAGAAGATGCCTATACGAACCATTAGCTTTTCTAGTTTATCGGTTTTGGTTCCGTCGCTCTTCATGATGGTGCGGATACGGAAGAGGGAGACAAACCCGGCGAGCAGGAACGAAGTCCCGATGATGAGGTACACGAACAAGGGAGCGAGGACAAAGCCACGCATGGCGTCGATGTCTGTCATGCCGGTGAAGCAGACTCCGCTGAGGACGTCACCATCCACCTGACCCATGGCAAGAATGGCGATCGTCTTGATGGCTGGCACAGCCCAGGCTGCCAAGTGGAAGTACTGCGAGTTGCTCTCTATTGCCTCATGGCCCCACTTCATCCCCGCGCTGAGGAACCACGTCAGTGTCAGAATCACCCACCAGATGGAGCTGGCCATGCTGAAATAACAGGATGTAAACATTCTTGGTGAAATCATTCATCATCAATGTTTGTAGTTATACTATCAGTAGTATGATGCTTGTAGGTCTGCTCACAAATTAATCAGTCTTCCCGATAGTCACCAGACCTTCAACGGACATTCGGTCCGACAAAGTTGACATTTTCGCCAGACCGAAAGCATTTTTACCGGACCGTAAAAAAAAGAAAGAATATCATCGTGAAAAGTAAACAAGCCAGATACAAGCTTCCCAAACGGCGATATAATTAAAATCTTTGTTTTATTTTGCACATAGAAATATTCTGACACATGTCGGCAATAGTCCGCCTTCATTTAATAAGTTTAAAGTATGCACAAGTCAGAGAAAATGCGAGTTTAACAATGCTTAAATACGCATATAAGACACGAGGTCGTCATTATGAAAACCGGAAGTGACAGGGACAGGCTCGTATTTTTGGCGCGAAAATGATCGGACGCTATTCATTCGCATTGAAAATATTAATGTATTGCGCAATGATGGATCCCTGACACTTCGTATTTACGTTTTCACTCGCGTTTGTTTTGACTTTAGGTCTGAATGTTCGAGGTTTTGATATGAGTAAGCTGGATTGTTATTTTTAAAATGACTGCCGAACATCTCGAGGGATAAATTTTGAGAAAAGTTAGATTTTTCACAAAAATACATGTTGGACATGAGGTCCGACTACGACAGAAAATATGCCGGACCGTGGCAAAAAATATCGGTCTGGACCGGCGGTCCGGCGGTTATCAGGAAGACTGTTAATCATGACTTTTTTTATATTTAATTACAGGACTGCAATGCTATTCATACTTGTTTTACCTTTAAGTCAATCTCATCATATTTGTGACCTGCATCATCTGAACACTTAAATGACCCTGTGTGTTTTGATTTCGTATCAATTATGATTTTGAAACATAAATATTAAATTTATATTCTATCATAATCAGTTTGAGGCAAACACGTATTTGGTAAGGCACAAATAAGATCTTTTGATGCCAAAAGGGCTATTTCTTGACCAAATTGTGCCCAGCCAAAGGTTTGATGAACCAGATGTAACCAGATCAGATGAAGCAATGGTCATGCGTGACTTTATAGGATCACACTTATGGGTGACACAAATAGAAGTTCGACTCGGACTGATTATTTTTGAAAAAAAATAAAATAAAAATAATTTACCTGAAGAAGTAGAGGAGCATGAAGAGGATTGTGCATCCTTCTATCTTGGTTCCCTGTGTCACCACCCGCACCGTCTGCACGCCCTCCTTCTGCGACGGGAACGGCCCCGCGCACGCCACATCGTCCCCGATGATGAAACCAACCACATAGGTCGATGCCACGATGCAGTAACATCCTGAGAGGAAGATGATTGGACGTTCTGGATAGCAGAAGCGCTTCATGTCCACGAGGAAGGTCAACACCGTGAATAACGTGGATACGGCACAGACGCAAGACCAGATCCCTATCCACCACCAGGCGAAATAGCGTTTCTGCTTTCCGAAGAAAATGTCATTTTCCTTGTCACAAGGCATACCACAATCTTTTGCAACATCCTCACCGACTTTTAGTTTATAGTCATAGCTGGTCGGGAGGACCTCAAACTCCGGGGGACACTCAAATCGGTTGATCATGGACCCTGGCCGGTGAGGTCTTGTGGTGTTGAAGTAGTATGTTGTCTTCACTTGTGGGGGCAGAGTTGGTTCAATTTGTTCAGTTTTGTTCTCACCAACACATAGACCCGAGGGTGGGAATTTCATACAATCCAAACTGTCAGGCCATTGGAAGCCAAATCTGTTCATAAGGGTTTCGCACCCAGTTCTTGCAGATATGCAAAGTGATCTACATGGCGGGATTGCTTCCTCTAACACAGTGCACACAGGAACATACATAGCACACAAGAAAAATTTCAAGTAAGGACTACACTGGACTTTCACAAGAGGGAAAAATTGATGGACCTCAAGCCCAGCGTCGTCTTGTTTCTGATGGTTCAATAAGTTAGGCATTATGGTTTGGTTATATTGAATATCTTTACACAGAGGTATGGTGATGGGTTCACATTTGCCATGGCTGGGAATCTCGGAGTTTCCGGACGGGTTTGACACCCGGGTTTGATAACCTACTGCTGTACACCGCACGAGGCCTCCATATTGGATTCCGACAAGAAAGCCGACGAACAGCCAAGAGAGCTTACCCATTTTCAGTCCGATATTTCTCACCAAATCCATGGTTCTCTTCTCCAGTGCTACCGTCTAAGTTGATCCATGTGTTCTCTGCTTTCGTATGATATAGGTTTGTAAGTGCAAAATGATCCTGATGTGTGAAATTCTATGATTTTTTGGCACGGTATTTCACGTCTGTCTCAAAAACAGCAGCCCCCTTTGTGAATACACATCTTTGACCAGTCATGCGGTTTCTAGGTTCCCATGCGCTCTGGTTGGCTTCACGCTGTATGCGCAGCCGCATAAACCTGGATATGAAAAATGGGCGCCTTGAAACTATCAAGCGATTACGTCGCCGGGTGTTGGTCACGTGGGCCTTGTCTCGCGCACTGATTGGATGACAGTAATTGACAATTATCAAACTCCACCAGAGGGCGACCTGGTGAACCTATCACCTCTGTACAAGGTGCCTTTTGGTGCTGGCTCAGCACATCCACCAATTTTCATGCAACTGTCTTTCATACTTATTTTTTTGCTTAAGTTGTACTCAGATTGGCAAAATGTGATATATTTCACCCTTCATATAAAAGTTTGTGCATACATAAACAACAATTTAGAGAAATAAAACATGGAACTACTTTCTCAAATGGAGGAGCCATTTCCTGGGGTAGTAATTTGGCCCAAGCACAACAAAGATGGCCGCTTTGTTTATAATTTGAATTCTTTTTTTCTTTAAACTTTTAATTGAACTAACCAATGGAAAATGTTCAAATGTTAACAAATGAACTCTGATATATCCCAAGGCAACTTTATATTTAATATAAAAAGATGTTAACAGGTTAATCACATTTAAAACACTTTGACAGATCTAGAGCACATGGCCAGTGAAAGTAGTACCGGAGGAATATTAATCTGGGTTGGCCAGAGGTAATAGTTTGTGTGTGCCTCTGGTGGACAGTGTGGACAATTATCTATCTTGGCGCTGTTGCCCTCACCTCCCTCCCAGATGTCGCGAGCTGTCAATCAAATTGTGAGTTGATTTCACTGTGAAATGAACTTGACATCTGTGTTGTACATTTGTTTACAGTGTCTGTCAACAATCAACAACACAGATTTGTAAATAGCACTTATCAGATTACGGATCGTCTATGACACATATGTTGATAGCGCAAATTCATATCTGAATCATCATTATAATTTTGTTTGCTCTCCATCTTAGAGATTCAGTCACGGTGAGCGGAATTGAAAACTAAAACAGTACTCGCAATTCTAAAAGGCAAATGAAAAAAAAGTGAGGCAATTTCAAAGTTTAGTTTTTTTATTTGCATCAGTCAATGTCATTGGAGGGTTTGATATTAAAAATATATATACTTCAAATCAGGCCTGTACCCCAAATTGCATCAAAAGGGGTTTGTTTCTAAATTCAGAACCAGAAAGTTTCCACATTTAATTTGCAAATTGAAAAATATTAAAAGAGCATAAAATTTGATCTCGTGAATTTTCATTATGTAAAAAGTTTATTTCCTATAAATAAAAACATCTTTGAAATCGACCAATAATCATGATAATATGTCAAGACAATGTTGTTTAGTTAGCATTGGTTCACCATGTTCGTGTAGCATGTTTCCATAACAAGCCTTTCCCACACATAAGTCTAATAACGTTAGTTGGAACAGAAACACTTCACACAGAGTATCACAGCTGACGATATTCTAGCTTTGAATCTTATGGAAAAATATGAGGATTATTTAAACATAACACAAGCTCCCTAGTTCCGAATTGTGATTTTTATTTATTTTGTTTTTATTGTTTCTTTTTTTTATTTTATTTTATTTATATTTATATTTTTTTATTTTAATTTATTTTTACTCAAATGGAGGTTTCTTGGCAATCCAGAAACTCACTTGGAGACAGCACTGTAAAATTGGGAGTGGTTCTCTATTGTTTTGCAGGACTAAATATTGCAATGTGTAACCTCAATATTGCAATGAGTAACCGCAGTTCAAAGTTCACAATGGCTGTCCATTGTGTTCATCAGGTAGGACAGAATATATGCTTCAAAATGCGTAAACATTTCTGTGACATATTTTAAAGTTCAATTAAATGATAATTATATTCACAGCAATAATAAAACCATATTGACCTATCCTCTTATTCAGGGAAAAGACTAATACCTGATTGTTCCATAAGGACCAAAATAATGAAAAGCGAAAATAATTTAACAAATAAAAATATCTACATTACTAGAGAAATTAAAACAAAAAAATAAAAATAACTACATTACATGTGATGATTATCATATTTTTCATATGATGATGAACTAATGGAAGGAATAATGATTACAAAATAATAATAATGCCAGGGAGAAAAATATCCATACCTCATAAGGTATAATAAAATAATGATAATATTAATGGATGCTTAAAGTCAAGCTTTCAATTATTTCAGAAAATGAGGTTCCCCACTAAAAAAATGTAAAGGTGTGGTTAAGGCTAAATTTGTGAACTTGATATCGAATTGAATAAAAACCAGTACTTTAAAAATGTACATTGCATTTTCCCCAATCAGATTGTATAGATGTGTTGTCTGTGTCTGATGTATGTCTGTTGGTCGCACGTGTTGAGAACCCTTTGCCCCCAAATCTGATCCCTAAAAATCGCAACTTCAGACTAAGATTTTTCATAGCACTAACGTTTAATTGATATTTTGTCCTTCATGTATATCAATTATGAGCATAAATCTCAAAAGTTGTCATGAGGTGTGCAACTGTCTATTGAAAAATCGTTATTGTGATATGTTTTATTCAATAGCAGAGGTTCAAACGCATGCAACTTAAATTTCACAGCTAAAGTACAAATAAAACTCTTTTGTAATAAATTTTTGTCCCCCACTGGCTTTGCCATTGGTATACAGGTGTATGTAATAATTGTGATATCAAAATTTGTATAGCGCTATCACCAGACTATTCAATACATTTCTAATATATTTGCTTTATCTATAATTAATCTTGGCGATATCGGTTCACATTATGAGAGTATGTACATCAAGAGCGATGGCAAACCATGGACTAATTTCCAAGGCTAGATTAAGTTTAATGAATGAGACAGACCTGAAGATAAAAAAACAGGAATGTGAGTGATGGACTAGTTGAATAAACTAGAAAACATTAAGGGACAAGATCAGTATAAAAAATAATAAATGAAAAACCCAGATGCTGAGTCCAGCCACGGATAACAAGATAAATATAGACGGTCCTTGGATTTGCTTTTTTATTTACCCTTAATCTTAACATCCTGTAATTTACTCAGTTAATTGCTAAGTTTTTTTCTCAATGTATTGCATTTCCTTGTTTTGGTTAAACTGAGGAAAATGCGTTTATTTTTTCTGATTTATATTAAGATAATTATCCTCACTTTATCACATTAAATGAAATAATAGCTCCCGGCTACGCCTCTAAGTGGTTTTGTTTTCCTGTTTTCTTGCTTTTCCTCTTTTCCGGCACCCCATGTACAGCAAACTACCATCACGCTCCATGCGGTAGCTCGCGACGCGGGATAATACACCACGTGGTCTGCACAGAGCGTGCACTTTGACATCGATCACTTACCAAGGATAGGTGATCCATCTGTTACCATGGCGACCACTTAGCAACGCCCTATCAATAAGAGGTAAATGCCAAGCCAAAGTGGAGGCACTGGGGTGGTAGGGTACTGGACTTGTATGATATTTAACAGCAGTAGATTTATTTAGTTGGAAGTCACCCGTTTCAGTTTAATAGATTAATCACGTCTGTGCTAATTTGATCAAATGCACACGTGGTTTTTAGGGCCGCAGAAAAATCTGAAAAGCTGTAAATGTGATCCTGATAAATAATGCATATTGAAAATTTCAATGTTTTGATTCATTTATTATTTAATTGATTATCTAAGAGTATGATTAATTCTTTTTAATAGCGTTTGACTGTTTCCACCGTTTATAAATTAATCATGATTTGAGTCAGAAGCAGATGACAGATTATAGAAAGTTTACCCTCCTCATTGTCATTTGGTTTGCTTGTCTTTAATTATCTAAAATTTTGTTTGTTTGTTTTTTTGTTTTTTTTTGTGATTCCCTTTCACAAAAATTCTAGACACGAGTCAGAATTCATAAGATAATCAACAGATTGAGATAAAATCACTCCACAAGTTTATTCCACAAAGTTTGGGCCATATACTTCATTTGCTTTGTAACCATACATTTTCACATATAAGGAGGGCAAAATAATATTCTTATTCCCTCCAATTTTATTTTTTATTTTAGTTTTTTCAGTAACATATGCCATATACGTTTGTGTCTTCAGACACAACGGTAATAACAAGTAAACTACATTGTGCCCTTCTAGTGTTAAAATAGATATTAATTAACACTTTGAAGCTGCCACAAACTGAAAGCTTCGGACTGATAGGTGGCGCCATCTGATGGAAATATTCACAAATATAACCTCCGATGGAAATACCTTCACCCATTAATCATGAATAGATACTTTTAGTTTTTTAAACTATTTTTTATTTTTCATGTTGTATCACATATGTAAAGAAAAACAGCTGAATTCATTAGGTCAATATGTTCTTGTTTTAGGTGAAGCAAATTCATTTTTTTCATTAACGTTAATTCGTTTGACAATTAAAAATGGCGTCACTAGGGAGGCAACACCGATGTCAACATGGCAGACCAGACGAGGGTGAACTCTGTGCCGCCGCAGTCGGATTTTATGCGATATTTTAATGTGGAGAACGCCAAAGTCGCTGCCTTTATTATGGTGGTGAGCTTCGTCGGCTACCACGGCATGATTCATATCAAATATGGTGAGTTTCCCGGCAAACTTGAACAAAATGAAAATGAAAGTGCAATTTATAAGACTGTCCTTTCTCTTTCTTTTCCTCAATTTAAAAAGGCACAAAGCAGATTGGAGAAAATCCACAAACAAATTATATAATAATAATAATAATAACGATTTATATAGCGCTATATCAGGCCAGGTCTGCTCTAAGCGCTTATCTATTAAAAACAAATAAAAATAAAATGTAGTTAAAATAAATATGTGTTACCATTCAGTCTGTGGTATAGAAACATTATAGTTGAGCAAGTATGTATGACAGTTCGGGGGCATTTGTGCACAGGATCCTGTTCGACCGAGCCATGTTCGACCAGGGCAAAACATTCTGTTCCCCAGTTCGGCCGTGTCTGGAAGAAAAAGATTCCCACTCTGTGATAGCTCAAAACTATCCTGTGGGAAGGCCATTCGAACCTGAAAGCCATTTGACGCATGTTAAAAATAAAAATAAAATGTAGTTAAAATAAATAGAGTCACACAGATGAACAGGCACGGTCCAATAGGCCCCCTGCCAATCTCTCTGACCAATGATTAAAATAGAGGAGTTGTACAGTTCTGCTTCCAGTAAAGTTGTACAGTTCCAGTGTGTACATTTCAATGGGAAAAAAAACATGGAGATCAGCAATCGGCCTATGCATGGGCATCGTCCAATGGCACGGTCTAACAAATTACAGCTGATTGAACAGGGAGCTGTGTGAAACAGTGCGATCATAGAATCAAATGTCACTGCCGTCACTGCTTCAGACTCAAACATACCAAGAAACAGGTCCTTTGCTTTGAATGATTTTTTTATCCTGTGATGTGACTGTCTCCATCCAAGGAAGGCAGAGTTCATAAGCACTTTTCCTATTCAAAGAAAAGCTGTACTTATTCTATTAATAGATCACAACTTTCAGGCCAAATAATATGGCAAAACATAAATATTGAATCTTTAAGTTTGTATTGCTAGCATTCTTTTTGTTAAATTAATAATTTTAAAGTGATAGAAAATTGCATAGATAACTAAGGTCACCATTTTTAGGTTTTCTACATTTATTTAATATCTACTATCAAGTCTGCAGCCCATCTTTTTATATTTATTATCTATTAACCATTTTAGGGAGAAAAAAAATAATTTTGATTTCAGCCATCAAACTTGAGCTAAAGTTTCAGTATATGCATGTGGATTTCCGGGGTGTGGATTGGTTGCCAGTTTCTATGGCCAAAATCAGTCCTGCCCACAATCAGTCCACCTCCATGCCAATTCAACCCAGTCAAAACTGGTTCAGTTCTCAGACAGTGTGGGCTGTCCTTGACCTTGAAGATCCTTGTGGGATGCCAACTCTGCGAGCCTCAGTGTTCAACTTCCAGTGAATTACTCTCGGCGGGATGCCAATTGATTTTGCCAAGTAAACTCATAGTTCTATGGAGATGTAGAGTATGCATGCCTCTGTTATCTCGTTGTTTGTTTAATTTCTGGAGTCCTAGCCTTGCTTACAGTTGAGTCCATGTCCACAGAGCCATAGACATTGCTTATCATAATAAGATATAATCATAATAAGATATATGTGGTCACCATTCACTCTACGTATATATTATTGACCCAAGTACAGATAACCTCATGTTAAATTAATTAGTATCTAACTTATTACACAGTAGGCAGTTAAACTTGTAAGTGTAAATATCCAATTAAAGTTTTAATCTCAAATCGTGAACCTCACTTAGATACTCTTTTCATTTATGTTCCAGGGAGTGATTCCTGTAAGTGGTTGCTTAGCGATGGGCGTTTCCAGGGATCCAATGCTTGGCAACCATATGGCTGTATGATGCACAAGTACAACCCAAGGTATGTCTCCTGACAGTCACCTTTAAAATACCGTATTTACTCGAATATAGGATGTGGAATTCAGACCCAAACCTTAAAGGTATTAAGCATCAATTCTACAATTTGGTGTATTGAAAGCTTAGCCACATATGAACATCATAACGAATTGAAATTATGATAGATTAATAAGATAAGTTGCTCTAAGCCATAAAAGTTGCACTTCCAGGAAAGATCTATCTCAGCCATAAGCTGCACGTGACGGGTAAACACGGGTAGCGTGAACTTTGTTTGGCCTCAATTGAGGCTCAAAGTGGGGTTGCACTGTTTGACGTCATTCTGGCACTATCTTAAGGACAATACATTTCATGACGTCATAAGCATATTGCCATTATTTTATGATGTCATTTTACCTTTCAATGCCTCTATGATCACACTCCACATAAAAATGACGCCAAGAAAGAAGCGTGCTTTCAAAAGGGGGCTATAAATTAGGTTCCTGTTCAAATAGGTTTTACAGACATTTACTGGAGTGCATCAACCAAAACAATATTTAGATATGAAAGGCAAATATCTTAATCGTTCGTTTATGATACTTATACATATTTTTCAAAATCACTGCTTAATCCCTTAAAGTCAATGTTTGGAGGGGGTTGCCTTATATGGGACCTCTGGGCGACGGAGCGAGTGCTATAAACGATAATAATTAAAAGTGATATAATTATTATCTTTGGCCTATACACAAAGAAAGATTTTACCACGTGTCAACAGTAGTCCGCCTCCATTTAATAAGTGTAAATTACGCAGTGCCACATGTCAGCCCAATTTTAATTTTTGAAAATGATATTTATATTTCTCCACCCCCCAAATATCAAATTTTCTGGCCGTAAATCTTGTCAAATGTTGTCTGCTGAAGATGTGACTGATCATGAAAATCTAATAGGCGATCTTTGTTTCCGAGCGGATTTGCGAACTGCTAAAAAAAGGAAATGTGCATGGTTCAGAGTGCCACCATCCCAAACTTGCTATGTGAGAGTACAAATCAAATGCGGCTTCATTTGTGTAAATCTACAGAAGAGTACAAATTGAATACCTCACAGAATGACATGTAAACAGAAATCTCTGACGCATAGGCACCAGCCCTTATTGTCTCAGATCAATATATGCAATTTATTATAATATAGTCTACATTATTACATAGAGGTATATTTATTATTACTCTGAGAGTTGCACACAATAAAAACATAAATGACTCAAACAGCTCAGTCATTCACATTCCTTTTTGCAGTGTTATTCAGGAGATTTATTTTTGTAGTGATATTCCAAGCATTTAATTCATTTTTGCAGTGATATTCAGGACATTTAATTATTTTTGCAATAATATCCAGGACATTTTTTTGAAGTGATATTCCAGACATTTAACTCATTTCACAGTGATATTCCAGACATTTAACTCATTTCACAGTGATATTCCAGACATTTAACTCATTTCACAGTGATATTCTAGACATTTAACTCATTTCACAGTGATATTCCAGACATTTAACTCATTTCACAGTGATATTCCAGACATTTAACTCATTTTGCAGTGATATTCCAGACATTTAACTCATTTCACAGTGATATTCCAGACATTTAACTCATTTCACAGTGATATTCCAGACATTTAACTCATTTTGCAGTGATATTCCAGACATTTAACTCATTTTGCAGTGATATTCGTAACTGTATGCACTACATCTCGTACTGGGGCGGGAGGAACCACATAGCGTTTGTGGGTGATTCTCGTGTGCGACAACTCTACTACAGCTTCGTCAACATGCTGAGCTCACAGCCCATAGAACCAGCCAAGAAGCATTCTGATCTCGTCTTCTTGGATGAGAAAATCAACTTGAAAGTGGTAAGGTTTTCAACAGATGTGAAAAAAAGATTTCTTTATAAAAAAAATCACATTCATGAAACCGCAGAGGTCACAGGCAATTTTACAGGCAATTTTCACAGGCAATGTTAGGACAAATTGTACCATTGGATAAATATTAATGGACAAACAGTTTGCACTAGACCACTGGTCAGCTGAACAAGTTTGTTGACAAAGTGTCTAACGGATCATTTGGATTTCAGCAGAAGACTCATCCACTTTCAAATGGCACAGAGATTTATGTAGGGGAAATATGATGGGTAATAACATTTGATCACAAAGTTTGGGGTATAAATATTGATATTATGCAAGGAAAAAATGCTTGAAAATATTATTTCATGAATGTTTTAAACACTGTTGAAATGATGCATATTTACTTCACTCTAAATTGCAAATTGGAAGAATTGCATTGGCCAAAAAATTATCAATTTCTCCCGAGGTTCTAACACGTACTGAGTATCAATACATAATGTGCTATTAATATCAGTTGCATAAAGAAGTATTACAGATAAAATATAAACCCAATTCAAACAAAGGCAAAATATATGCAAGAATAAAGTAACACCACAGCCTCACTTCAGCTTTTTTCTATTAAAGGTATGGTTTTCAAATAAATATTTTCGAAATATCAATTTTTGTTCTTGTTGTCATGATATTTCTAATATATTTGATTTCAGGAGTTTTTATGGCACCCAATGGTGAATCAGTTCATGTATAACACATACAAGGCATGGCTAGAGAAACACAAACAACAGCGACCCAACCTGGTGGTGACCGGAAGTGCCACGGTAAATTATCTATATATATATATATATATATATATATATATATATATATATATATATATATATATATATATATATATATATATATATATATATATATATATATATATATATATATATATATATATATATATATATATATATATATATATTTGAAGTTGGATGTGAGCATGTAATCAATATTCTGGACTGACAGAAACCTATTGGGTCTCCAGGATTTGTAGCTCTGCTGACTTCTTGAGCTTTAGGAGTGGGGAAAATGTCTGTTCGTCTGTCCATAAGACTGTCAACATTTTCTTTTAAAATCTTCTTCTCCAAAACTACCAGTAATATATGTTTCAAATTTTATACAGAAGTAGATATAGAGGGGATGGTTCAGATTCCTTCAAATCTTAGTGATGTCACCATTGACCTAAGTGCAGTGACCTCGAGGTCATAAATTTTGTACAGAACATATCTCAGCAACCATTTATAAGAGTAAGTTAAAACTTGGTATACAGAAATTTCTTACGACATAATTGTGCCACGTCATACTTTTTTAGTCATGTGGCCTTTGACCTTGACACATTGACCTTGAATTCAAAATTTATGTACATTGTGTATGTGTGTACAAGGAACATCCCAACCGTTAAAAGTGAATAAAAAGTACTTCATATCTGTTATATATCAATGTTGAGCACCATATACATTTATTAGACCTGACCTTTGACTTTATGCTGTGACCTTGACCTTTGTATTATTGTGCAGGCTATAACTCATGAACAATGAACTGAAGATACTAAACATTGGGCATATATGGCAACCACAGGGTGTTGTCAGTGTTCACCAAAGGTTTTTGACCCACATTGGACATTATGTCCGACATTCAGCCAGCCAAAGTCAGAAATCTATCTTCACCATCAACATTTCAAAGCATATGCCCGTGAGCAAATTGTAACAAGCTGCGGTTGGACTGGAACCCTATTGTCATTGTGAATCCCATCGTAGTTGTGATTTTGTAATAGCAAAGAATAAGGTAGGCAACCATAGAAATGAAAGTCTGAAGCACCCAGTGTTTCGAAGGAGGTGCACGATTACTGTGTATATCTTATAAATGGATGAAAAGGGTCTTGACCGGCCTGCAGAGCCTGTAGAAAGTTTGCTAGATACACAATTCATGTGTTTTTATTTAAGTCAGCAGAGCTATCATCCTCGTGGTTATGATAATTATTTCGCAAATAATTTGATTCATAAAATTTGATTATCAATAAAGATTAAATTTGATTAATTCAGTCTATATAAGGTTTTTTTCTCCTAAATATTCTCACCCTTTATTATGTTAAGTCCTAACATAAGATTTTAATCATTTTTTGTTAACCATAAATGATCTTTCTGTTCCAGTGGAGCATTAAGGTGTTCAATGCCTCGGAGGAAGCCCTGGACAACTTCAAAGGTTTGATCACTACTCCAGAAATAATCCAGACTAGTGTCAAAAAGGAACTTAAGTGACCTCTGTGTATGGTCATGTATAAATAGAGTCATGTTGTCATATATAAATAGTGACTTCTGTATATGGTCATGTATAAATAGAGTCATGTGGTCATGTACAGTATAAATAGAGTCATGTGGTCATGTACAGTATAAATAGAGTCATGTGGTCATGTATAAATAGTGACGTTTATGTATGGTAATGTATAAATAGAGTCATGTGGTCATGTACAGTATAAATAGAGTCATGTGGTCATGTACAGTATAAATAGAGTCATGTGGTCATGTATAAATAGAGTAAGTCAATATCAGGGTATGACCAAATAGCACCTCTAGGTATAACCAAATGGAAGCTTGACCAAAATGAACCACTAGGTATAACCAAATGGAAACTTGGGGTATACCAAAATGATCCACTGGGTTTGACCAAAATGATCCACTGGGTATGACCAAAATGATCCACTGGGTATGACCAAAATGACCAAAATGATCCACTGGGTTTGACCAAAATGATCTACTGGGTTTGACCAAAATTATCCACTGGGTTTGACCAAAATGATCCACTGGGTATGACCAAAATGATCCACTTGGTTTGACCAAATGATCCACTGGGTATGACCAAAATGATCCACTGGGTTTGACCAAAATTATCCACTGGGTATGACCAAAATGATCCACTTGGTTTGACCAAAATGATCCACTGGGTTTGACCAAAATGATCCACTGGGTATGACCAAAATGACCAAAATGATCCACTGGGTATGACCAAAATGATCCACTGGGTTTGACCAAAATGATCCACTGGGTTTGACCAAATGGAATCTTTGATGAGACAAATTTGACCTCATGTACAATGCATTATGCTGAACCAAACAAATGCTCAACATCCACCTTTCAGTAAAATACTCAATCCCTGACATTCACTGATATTGATAATGATCGGTTCATATATTCCACTTGACTTAAGGTAATAATCAGTCTCACTAGAAAAGATACTTTATATTAGAGCATGAATTGCGAAATATCATATTTGCTTAAAACAAAGTGTTTCATGTTTTTGCAGTGAATCTCACATATACTGTACCATACTTCAACAAGCTTCAGAACTCGACACATGTCCTGTGGATGTTACAAGGTAAGGCACATCTCTGTACATTTATGTATATTTTGCGCTGTTTGGTGGGATGGGTTTGCTGAGATGTAGATATAGAACTCAAGTCATTGGCTGCCACTACATCTGAAATTATTGACTGCAACCATCTGCAAACAATGATTGTCACCTCATCTGAAGATGTTGACTGTCACCCCATCTTTTAAAAGATAACAGTTACTTCAGTCCTCTATTTTATTCTTGTAGCATATTCCTTTACTTTTTAGCTCTGCTGACTTCTTCAAAGTCGCAGAACTTTAGGAGTGGGGAAAATGTCTGTCCATCCATCTGTCAACATTTTGTTTAAAAATCTTCTTCTCCAAAACTACAGTAAAATGTTTCAAATTTAATACAGAGGTAAATATAGTGGTGAGAATTCAGATTCCTTCAAATTTTAGTGATATCACCAGTGACATTGGTGCAGTGATCATGAGGTCACAAATACAGAGCATATCTCAGCAACCGTTAAAAGGAAGAAATTAAAACTTGGTATTCAGAAATGTCCTTCTGATGGTTATTGCTGTATGTTCTCATGGTTATTGCTGTATGTTCTCATGGTTATTTTTGTATGTTCTCATGGTTATTGCTGTATGTTCTCATGGTTATTGCTGTATGTTCTCATGGTTATTGCTGTATGTTCTCATGGTTATTGCCATATGTTATCATGGTTATTGCTATATTTTTAGATCCAGTTTTGGAGAAGAAACTGAACATTAATCGGTCAATGATAACCAACACCCAGGTGGACAACTACAATAGGGCCGCCATCGACATTCTGTAAGCAGTCAGGCCAAACTTGTATATGATCACGCATGACCTCATTTTATCACTGACATACCTTATGCGTGAAACAATTTGGTGTGAAATGTTTGGCTCTAACTTGTAAACTTAATCAACAACATTTCATATATGGTGAAAGCCAAACATCTTTTTGGTCATGCATGTTTGATAAATCCATGCATTGCTATTGTACCTGTAATGTGGCACTATTATGTTGCTATTATTTCAAGTATGAAAAAAGAAAAAAAAAAAGAAAAAATAATTCAAGTATGGTAGAGTAGGGTCATGTTTATGTGGCACAAAATGGGTGTTTAGCACCAACCAACCCATAGTTTGGATGCCTGTCCCACACGTTTACATGTTATATAAATAGTTGACAGAGTTTCAGGTCCCCTCCTCACGTTGGGACCCTCATAGCATAAACAGGTTCAGAAGGGATGGTAATAGTCAATATGAAGAGACTGTCAAATTTCATATGGCTGTTCTACATTTTTTTTAAATTCAGATTTCCCTTTTATGAGTTATTCATAAGGTTTGTGTTCAAAAAGTATCTGTATATTGGATGCGTTTACTATTGATATGCATGAAATATGTCTGTCTATCATATATGATAAATGCAATATAATTCAAATATAAGAATATCTTAAATCTCAGAGATTGGAAAGAGCAGGTCTGCCACTAGGTGTCAGCGCGGTGCACCATCCAACTCTTACATGGTTTCGCGCAATTGTTTTTGCACAAATTGCAATACAGTTCTCAATCTAAATATTATAAAACAGTACCTTTATAATCTACTGCATCCTCTTAATGTCAACATGATGAACCAAAGATGATAATATGGTCTTTTTTAACAAAAGAAAACAGCGAAAATTCCCTTGACAAGCTGGCCAAATGGCCACATGTAGGAAACAGGAAGTTTCCAATCTCTGTTTTAAATGTCTCTTCCTAAATCATGCATATATTGAATTAGATTAGATGTCTGGCTTTAACTTTTCAATGTATAGTGTAGCTGGTAAGATTTGCTGGTCAATGTGACTATGTCTTTCAGGATGTACAGTTCGGCCGTCATCTGGAGTTCTTCACGGCTGGTTGCTCAGGGCTACAGCAAGGACACCACAGACGGCCTACATATGGGTCACACCGTACTCGACCAGGTAACGATCACCCTACATGGCCCTGGTATGGGGCACTGGGTGGGTCGGGTGCAAGGTACAGAATTATTCCAATAGGGGGCACTGGGTGTCGGGTATTATAATTGTAATGTGGTGGACTGATCTGGTATGGGGTATTGTTATAGACAGGTAGGTGGCTCCACTGTGGGGTATTATTATAGACAGGTAGGTACCTCCACTGTGGGGTATTATTATAGACAGGTAGGTACTTCCACTGTGGGGTATTATTATAGACAGGTAGGTGGCTCCACTGTGGGGTATTATTATAGACAGGTAGGTACCTGCACTGTGGGGTATTATTATAGACCGGTTGATGGCTCCACTGTGGGGTATTATTATAGACAGGTTGGTGGCTCCACTGTGGGGTATTATTATAGACAGGTAGGTGGCTCCACTGTGGGGTATTATTATAGACAGGTAGGTGGTTCCACTGTGGGGTATTATTATAGACAGGTAGGTGGCTCCAATGTGGGGTATTATTATAGACAGGTAGGTACCTCCACTGTGGGGTATTATTATAGACAGGAAGGTGGCTCCACTGTGGGGTATTATTATAGACAGGTAGGTGGCTCCACTGTGGGGTATTATTATAGACAGGTAGGTGGCTCCACTGTGGGGTATTATTAGAGACAGGTAGGTACCTCCACTGTGGGGTATTATTATAGACAGGTAGGTGGTTCCACTGTGGGGTATTATTATAGACGGGTTGGTGGCTCCACTGTGGGGTATTATTATAGACAGGTTGGTGGCTCCACTGTGGGGTATTATTATAGACAGGTAGGTGGCTCCACTATGGGGAATTATTATAGACAGGTTGGTGGCTCCACTGTGGGGTATTATTATAGACAGGTAGGTACCTCCACTGTGGGGTTTTATTATAGACAGGTAGGTACCTCTACTTTGGGGTATTATTATAGACAGGTAGGTGGCTCCACTGTGGGGTATTATTATAGACAGGTTGGTGGCTCCACTGTGGGGTATTATTATAGACAGGTAGGTACCTCCACTGTGGGGTATTATTATGGACAGGTAGGTGGCTCCACTGTGGGGTATTATTATAGACAGGTAGGTGGCTCCACTGTGGGGTATTATTATAGACAGGTAGGTGGCTCCACTGTGGGGTATTATTATAGACAGGAAGGTGGCTCCACTGTGGGGTATTATTATAGAAAAGTAGGTACCTCCACTGTGGGGTATTATTATAGACAGGTAGGTGGCTCCACTGTGGGGTATTATTATAGACAGGTAGGTGGCTCCACTGTGGGGTATTATTATAGACAGGTAGGTGGCTCCACTGTGGGGTATTATTATAGACAGGTAGGTGGCTCCACTGTGGGGTATTATTATAGACAGGTAGGTGGCTCCACTGTGGGGTATTATTATAGACAGGTAGGTACCTCCACTGTGGGGTATTATTATAGACAGGTAGGTGGCTCTACTGTGGGGTATTATTATAGACAGGTAGGTACTTCCACTGTGGGGTATTATTATAGACCGGTAGGTGGCTCCACTGTGGGGTATTATTATAGACAGGTAGGTACTTCCACTGTGGGGTATTATTATAGACCGGTAGGTGGCTCCACTGTGGGGTATTATTATAGACAGGTAGGTGGCTCCACTGTGGGGTATTATTATAGACAGGTTGGTGGCTCCACTGTGGGGTATTATTATAGACAGGTAGGTGGCTCCACTGTGGGGTATTATTATAGACAGGTTGGTGGCTCCACTGTGGGGTATTATTATAGACAGGTAGGTGGCTCCACTATGGGGTATTATTATAGACAGGTAGGTGGCTCCACTGTGGGGTATTAATATACACATGTAGGTGGCTCCACTGTGGGGTATTATAATAGACAGGTAGGTGGCTCCACTGTGGGGTATTATTATAGACCGGTAGGTACTTCCACTGTGGGGTATTATTATAGACAGGTTGGTGGCTCCACTGTGGGGTATTATTATAGACAGGTAGGTGGCTCCACTGTGGGGTATTATTATAGACAGATAGGTACTTGCACTGTGGGGTATTATTATAGACAGGTAGGTGGCTCCACTGTGGGGTATTATTATAAACAGGTTGGTGGCTCCACTGTGGGGTATTATTATAGACAGGTAGGTACTTCCACTGTGGGGTATTATTATAGACAGGTAGGTGGCTCCACTGTGGGGTATTATTATAGACAGGTAGGTACCTCCACTGTGGGGTATTATTATAGACAGTTAGGTACCTCCACTGTGGGGTATTATTATAGACAGGTTGGTGGCTCCACTGTGGGGTATTATTATAGACAGGTAGGTGGCTCCACTGTGGGGTATTATTATAGACAGGTAGGTACTTCCACTGTGGGGTATTATTATAGACCGGTAGGTGGCTCCACTGTGGGGTATTATTATAAACAGGTTGGTGGCTCCACTGTGGGGTATTATTATAGACCGGTAGGTGGCTCCACTGTGGGGTATTATTATAGACAGGTTGGTGGCTCCACTGTGGGGTATTATTATAGACAGGTAGGTACCTCCACTGTGGGGTATTATTATAGACAGTTAGGTACCTCCACTGTGGGGTATTATTATAGACAGGTAGGTGGCTCCACTGTGGGACATTATTATAGACAGGTAGGTACCTCCACTGTGGGGTATTATTATAGACAGGTTGGTGGCTCCACTGTGGGGTATTATTATAGACAGGTAGGTACCTCCACTGTGGGGTATTATTATAGACAGGTAGGTACCTCCACTTTGGGGTATTATTATAGACAGGTAGGTACCTCCACTGTGGGGTATTATTATAGACAGGTAGGTGGCTCCACTGTGGGGTATTATTATAGACAGGTAGGTGGCTTCACTGTGGGATATACATGTAATTATGATCAGATAGATGCACCAGTATGGAAAATAAAGAATTTTTTTAATCGTAACAGTTCACATAAATACAAGACATCTTCTGAAAACCGATCTGAAGAATGTGAACATATCACTCGCACAAAATATCCAATTTGTTTGAAATATATATATATTTTTTTCTAATTCTGTGATTTTAGGACGTCCAGATCATGATGAACATGTACTGTAATGATCACATGAACTTTAACGATGGCACCTGCTGCAGCAGTCCCGAGCCCGTCACCACCCTACAGCTGGTCACTGCTGCTATATTCGGTGTCAGGTAGGTAAATTATTACAGCTGTGAGCCGGTCACGACCCTACAGCTGGTCACTACTGCTATATTCGGTGTCAGGTAGGTAAATTGTTACAGCTGTGAGCCCATCACCACTGTGGCTTGCTACTGCTACTTCATTTAGTGTCAGGTTGGAAGTTTGTTACGTATTATTACAGCTGTGCTCCTATCACCACTCTGCAGTGTGTCACTGGTCATGGTGACAGCTGCTTTGTCATGGTGACAGCTGCTTTGTCATGGTGACAGCTGCTTTGTCATGGTGACAGCTGCTTTGTCATGGTGACAGTTGTTGTGTCATAGTGACAGTCTTTGTGTCATGTTAATAGGTACTTTGTCATGGTGACAGTCATTGAGTCATGGCGAGCACTGCCTTGTCATGGTGACAGCTGCTTTGTCACCATGACATGGCGAGCACTGCCTTGTCATGGTGACAGCTGCTTTGTCATGGTGATAGTCATTGTGTCATGGTGACAGCTGCTTTGTCATGGTGACAGCTGCTTTGTCATGGTGATAGTCATTGTGTCATGATGACAGCTGCTTTGTCATGGTGACAGCTGCTTTGTCATGGTAACAGTCATTGAGTCATAGTGACAGCTATTGTGTCATGATGACAGTCATTGTGTCATGTTGTGTCATGGTGACAGCTGCTTTGTCATGGTGACAATTGCTGTGCTGTGGTGATAGAGAATGAACAAATTTGATGTACACTGGAGATAATATATCTATATTCAATGATGTATGCTATTTCTAGTTCTGAAGAGAATGAATAATATGCAAAGAATCTTGATTTTGTTTAAAAATAAATACTATGCTGTTGAAAATGATTTTTCAAAATGAAATTATAAAATCATGTTCATTAAATATGTACATGAATATATATGTATTTTTACATTATAGATGTTCATTTTTCAAATTTGGCACCAAAATTAGGTTGCCATGTGTGCAAATTGCTGATAAAGTTTAAAACGTCGAATGTAAAAATATTACAATTGACACGGATATCCATGGGCCGCTGTTTATCGCAATCTTTTTTGGTTTATTACGAAAGATTTAGAGAACTCCATGTAACATTTTCAGTGTGATCATTGGGTTCTGTTTGGCACTGTGGAAACGACGGACAAGGAGGGCAGCAAAGAATGGCGTTAAATCCAGAGCTGAGAACGGACAAAGAAACAGCTCAGCCAATCAGAGTGCAGAGAAAGGGGATTGGGTGTATGATATCATCGTCTCTGCCGCCAAATTGGGCGTGATTATGGCCTACGTATTCCTGTGTGATAGGTGAGAATGCCTCTATTACTTATTGACACAATATCTCAGGACACAATATCTTAGGACATAATATCTCAGGACACAATATCTTGGGACACAACATCCTAGGACATAATATCTCAGGACACAATATCTTAGGACACAATATCTTAGGACACAATATCTTAGGACACAATATCTTAGGACACAGTTTTTGGCCACTAATTTAGGAAACAATATTTCAGGATAATATCTTTGGACACAATATGTTAGGACACAATAGTTTAGGCCACTCTTTAAGGACACAATGTCTTTGGACACAATACCTGAGGACAGTATCTTTTGACACATTATCTTAGGACCAATACCTCATAAGAATACCTTGCAAGCCCCACATACACATATACAGGAGCTCTATGTTTTCAGCTTCAAAAGTATACTTTCCAAATTGATAATTGTTTTTATTTTTGGTTGAGATGTATCCTTAATATGTTTTCTCGGACCTTGGGGGTAAAAAAAATTCATTTATGATGTTTTTAAGTGTGTTTTGAGAAGTTTTGTAACAAAAGGTTTGCCTCTGAGAAATTGCATGGTCTTCTGAGAATCTAAACCAAGGGATAAGCTATTCTTAGAGCACTTGTAACCATTGATAACCAGGGTAAGAGGCCAGGTCGGGGTGAAACAGGCCAATATCATATCTGCTGAGCTGACCAGCGAGGAGCACATGTCAAAGAGTAGGAATACAAGTGTAAAGTTAAAGCTAAAAGATATTCTTGCTCAGCGTTGTTTTGAACAAAAGGTGAGATGAATTCTTGCTGTCCATGATGTAGAAGTATCCAAGGCAATCTGCATACTAAGATATATCTTTGAAACATCAAGCATTGTTGTTAGAAGTGTTAACAACAATGTATATAACTATTAAAAACAAAAAAAATGTAATTTAAATATATCTTACCATAATTTAAGGACCACTCAAATGATAGCAATACATTTATATATTTATTGCTATAATTTATCTTTTTCTTGTTTGCTGACTACATTAAACAAGCTAGAACAAGAGATGCATCAAAGGTCCAAGCTTGGTTGCCGCCACAGCAGGGTGGTTTCACACCCTCATCCACTTGGCAGTCAGCCAGCTCACAATCAACCCCTTGTTCCTTACCCTCTCTGACCATCTTTCCTGTCATCTTGCAGATTAAATTTACAACTTTCCAGTACAGATATGCATTAAATGTGCATGAATCTCAAATTCCAACAATGTTAGAAAATGACAGAAATTTCATAATTGCTTTATTTTGCAAAATGTATATTATTCTAAGCTAGAACATACGTGTACAATCAAACATCATGATGTTTCACCTTGTGCTGATCCCCTTCTGTACCCCATCATGCATTGTGGCTGCTGACAGCATTAACCACATGTGGTATGATAATTAGCCATGTGTGTTACATCCTGTCACATTCCTCACAAGGGAAAGAAGCTAACCCATACTGGACTTGCAAGGTATTCTTATGAGGTATTGCTTAGGACACAATATTTTTGGACACAATCTGTTTATATCACGGCTTAAACACCTAGCTAGTTCTTAATAAAAAGTGGGTTTAACTCAATCATTTTTTAAAAGAGACTTTTAAATTGTATTTGTTATTTATCGTCAATCACCTTGTTTCACTTTCTGATATTATTGTTGTTATTTTTTTCCCCCCTCAGGACGGACTTTTTCATGAAGGAGAACAAATATTACACGCATGTCAATTTCTTTCTTCCGTTCTCGTACCTTATGATCCTCGGATTCTTCTTCACCGAAAACACACAACAGGTAGAGCACCAGTTATCTTGTCATGCTTATAAAGCTATCAGTCAAAGCCAAACATCAGAAATAGGATCTGATCAGTTCAAGCATGGACATTGCATTTAGCAATGATCTGCTGTTGCATAGCTCAATTTGGTCACATAGAAAATCATGCATGGCGTAATTTTTTGTCAAGCAATTGTTTCTCTGGGTCTCAGTTGATTGTGTTTTGGTTGACCTAATCAGGCTCTAACTGATGGTAGTTGTTACTAATCTTTATGAACTGCTATTGGTTATTATAGACAACAGTATTACACCGAGACCAGACTGATGAGTGGAAAGGATGGATGCAGCTCGTTATACTGATCTATCACTTGACAGGAGCCAGCAGGGTGAGTACTGATCTATCACCTGACAGGGGCCAGCAGGGTGAGTACTGATCTATCACCTGACAGGAGCCAGCAGGGTGAGTACTGATCTATCAGGTGACAGGAGCCAGCGGGGTGAGTACTGATCTATCAGGTGACAGGAGCCAGCGGGGTGAGTACTGATCTATCACCTGACAGGAGCCAGCAGGGTGAGTACTGATCTATCAGGTGACAGGAGCCAGCGGGGTGAGTACTGATCTATCAGGTGACAGGAGCCAGTGGGGTGAGTACTGATATATCACCTGACAGGAGCCAGCAGGGTGAGTACTGATCTATCACCTGACAGGAGCCAGCAGGGTGAGTACTGATCTATCACCTGACAGGGGCCAGCAGGGTGAGTACTGATCTGTCACATGACAGGGGCCAGCAGGGTGAGTACTGATCTATCACCTGTCAGGAGCCAGCA
Organism: Amphiduros pacificus; assembly: GCA_949316495.1. Taxonomy (NCBI): domain Eukaryota; kingdom Metazoa; phylum Annelida; class Polychaeta; order Phyllodocida; family Hesionidae; genus Amphiduros; species Amphiduros pacificus. Next base: position 23,474,691 of record OX439011.1, read on the forward strand.
GGGTGAGTACTGATCTATCACCTGACAGGAGCCAGCAGGGTGAGTACTGATCTATCATCTGACAGGAGCCAGCAGGGTGAGTACTGATCTATCACCTGACAGGGGCCAGCAGGGTGAGTACTGATCTATCACCTGACAGGAGCCAGCAGGATGAGTACTGATCTATCACCTGACAGGGGCCAGCAGGGTGAGTACTGATCTATCACCTGACAGGGGCCAGCAGGGTGAGTACTGATCTGTCACATGACGGGGGCCAGCAGGGTGAGGACTGATCTATCACCTGTCAGGAGCCAGCAGGGTGAGTACTGATCTATCACCTGACAGGGGCCAGCAGGGTGAGTACTGATCTGTCACCTGACAGGAGCCAGCAGGGTGAGTACTGATCTATCACCTGACAGGAGCCAGCAGGGTGAGTACTGATCTATCACCTGACAGGAGCCAGCAGGGTGAGTACTGATCTATCACCTGACAGGAGCCAGTGGGGTGAGTACTGATCTGTCACCTGACAGGAGCCAGCAGGGTGAGTACTGATCTATCACCTGACAGGAGCCAGCAGGGTGAGTACTGATCTATCACCTGACAGGAGCCAGCAGGATGAGTACTGATCTATCACCTGACAGGAGCCAGCAGGGTGAGTACTGATCTATCAACTGACAGGAGTCAGTGGGGTGAGTACTGATCTGTCACCTGACAGGAGCCAGCAAGGTGATTACTGATCTATCACCTGACAGGAGCCAACAGGGTGAGTACTGATCTATCAGGTGACAGGGGCCAGCAGGGTGAGTACTGATCTATCACCTGACAGCAGCCAGCAAGGTGAGTACTAATCTGTCACATGAAAGAACCCAACAGGGTGAGTACTGATCTATCACCTGACAGGAGCCAGCAGGGTGAGTACTGATCTATCACCTGACAGGAGCCAGTGGGGTGAGTACTGATCTGTCACCTGACAGGAGCCAGCAGGGTGAGTACTGATCTATCACCTGACAGGAGCCAGCAGGGTGAGTACTGATCTATCACCTGACAGGAGCCAGCAGGGTGAGGACTGATCTATCACCTGACAGGAGCCAGCAGGATGAGTACTGATCTATCACCTGACAGGAGCCAGCAGGGTGAGTACTGATCTATCACCTGACAGGAGCCAGCAGGGTGAGTACTGATCTATCACCTGACAGGAGCCAGCAGGGTGAGTACTGATCTATCACCTGACAGGAGCCAGTGGGGTGAGTACTGATCTATCACCTGACAGGAGCCAGCAGGGTGAGTACTGATCTGTCACCTGACAGGAGTCAGTGGGGTGAGTACTGATCTGTCACCTGACAGGAGCCAGCAAGGTGATTACTGATCTATCACCTGACAGGAGCCAACAGGGTGAGTACTGATCTATCAGGTGACAGGGGCCAGCAGGGTGAGTACTGATCTATCACCTGACAGCAGCCAGCAAGGTGAGTACTAATCTGTCACATGAAAGAACCCAACAGGGTGAGTACTGATCTATCACCTGACAGGAGCCAGCAGGGTGAGTACTGATCTATCACCTGACAGGAGCCAGTGGGGTGAGTACTGATCTGTCACCTGACAGGAGCCAGCAGGGTGAGTACTGATCTATCACCTGACAGGAGCCAGCAGGGTGAGTACTGATCTATCACCTGACAGGAGCCAGCAGGGTGAGTACTGATCTATCACCTGACAGGAGCCAGCAGGGTGAGTACTGATCTATCACCTGACAGGAGCCAGCAGGGTGAGTACTGATCTATCACCTGACAGGAGCCAGCAGGGTGAGTACTGATCTATCACCTGACAGGAGCCAGCAGGGTGAGTACTGATCTATCACCTGACAGGAGCCAGTGGGGTGAGTACTGATCTATCACCTGACAGGAGCCAGCAGGGTGAGTACTGATCTGTCACCTGACAGGAGCCAGCAGGGTGAGTACTGATCTATCATCTGAACCAGACAGTGGCAGTGTTTTTAGTCTTTGAGCCACCCTTATTCTCTAAGTAATAGGAAAATAATCCACTCCACACTTCAAACCATTTTCCCTTCCCAAATGCATAACCTGCAAGTCGATGGAATTATATTTTTGCAATAAATAATGAACTTAAAAGGATACCTCTTACTTACATAGATGATTAAATATAAAATATTTTTGCGAGATTTTCCGAACAACACTAACCTCAATTTCATATCTTTATTAACCTAAAAAAATAATCAACACTTTTGTATTATATTTTTAACAATTTTCTATCATTTGGAAAAGGTGAAAATGGTTTTAAAAAATAATTTAAAAAAGCGAGAGAAAGAAGCCAGCAGTTGTTGTTTTGTGTTGTTTCAGGTGTTGCCAATCTACATGCAGATCCGTGCTCTGGTGTCGGCCTATCTCTTCCTGACCGGCTTCGGACACTTCCTTTATTTCTACAACAAGGGAGACTTCAGCCTCTACAGGTTCTGCCAGGTACACAGTCTGAGCCAAACATCTCTCTGGTCACGCATAAACATGATTGAATAAGATCATGCAAAATAATCGTGTGGTTTTATGTAGCCACTTACGGATTGTGAATGACATTGTGTGGAGCTATTTAGTCAATGGCCTTGCATGACTGCATTTTATCATGCTCGTGCATAACCATATAGATGTTTGACTCCAACTGTAAGATACAAGACAATCAAATACTCTTTACATTGTCTCATGTGAAGGTACCTTGTTATGGAAGACCAGACAAATAACATCTGATTTATTCTAGTAAAAAAAAACAAAAAGTTTTAAACACCAATTTAATAAAGAATATATAATACAGAGATATCGCTCGGTGACCTTTATATTTTCATAAACTAATAGTGATGAGACATTTCAAAATTATGAGACAATGTTATAGGACTATTAAATGGCATTTTTATAGGACTATTTAAAACAATCAATCACCATGCATTAATATACTGATGTGCGATTTCCTCGGAGAATGCTGAGTGCAAAGTAACTAATGATATATACAAATTATGTTAAAAACTTGGTCCCATTGTCCCCTGTGGCACGGATCAGAATGGGACATGTGTGATGTTAATGATCACCAGAGAAATGGTTTCATGGTGTTATGGTGTCTTCATAATTATCAGCTTAACTTTGAATGTATTTGACTCTGTATTTAGATAATCATCTCTCTCCCTGTCCATTCAAACAAAATTTATGAGAAACAAAGTTTTTTTTTCTTGGCCTTGCGTCTCCCATGCTGAGATTGATCACTTAACATCAATATTACACACGCATAGAACATCAGGACAGATCCGCCCCACTTTCCAACATCCCTACTCCCCATCGAAAATTTGGATGATTTATAAAACGTGCTTTGCAATATTATAAATAAATCTCATTATAAAGACAAATGTGCATATAGATAGAAAGAGAGACGTTCCAACTTTCTTCTATTTGAATCTGAATTTTTTAATATCCTCAAATAACCAATGACCATTATTAATGAATACAAGTTCACAAAAAATATCAACTAGTGTTTCCAAAACAGACCTGATTTTGCTGGTTTTGACTCACCCTCATTCTGATAGTTTTAGGTATAGTTATTTTCACAATATCAGGTGTGATTTTTTGATTTTCGACCGGCAGTGTCAGAATATGAACTATTGGGTATTTTGGATTTCAGGTTTTATTCCGGATGAACTTCTTAGTGGTGGTGTTGTGCTTTGTGATGAGCCGCCCGTACCAGTTCTACTATTTCGTCCCCCTGGTGTCGTTCTGGTTCATCATTGTGTACCTCACCATGGCGATATGGCCGCATGTGTCCGCATCATCAACCGATGGTCAGTTATCAATTTTTCAGGACCTTTCCTCAAGTCTGAAGAAACCTGGAATCGTATACAGTATTGACATATAAAGCTGTTTTGATCGAAAAAAATGTGTGGATTTTATCTTATTTTCATGTCATAAGACTGAATTCCAGTGTAAGGATTCATGTAAAAATGGCCCAATCTTCTGATTGGGTCTGCTTTATGTATTAATGAATATTAATGACGAGAAGGACAAGATTTTGGTCATCTCCGCAGTCCCCTTCACTGAGGGACGAAAAGGAGAAACTCAATCAAATAAAATGTGTAGAATAAGCAGTGATGAAAGTCTTCAGGAAATAACCTGAATTCAGGTTTTTTTCTTCAAATGTGAAATTCAAAATAGTCTGAACTCAGTCTAAAACATCCCAAAATGACATTTCTGAAAGGGGGTAGGGGTATCTTCAGGTTAATTTTTAAGGGTTTCTGGTTTTTCCTGAATGCTGACTTTCATCACTGAATAAATGGGCTTATCCTGTTACACCAGCACTACTGACAATAGATTTATATTGCTCAGTAATCCCAGATTGGGCCTTACATTTTGCATGTTTTTGATTGGTTTATTTTCAGCCAATGGCCTACATTATTTCTATTTGGTGCTGAAATTTGTTGTAACTGTGGTCTCAATCACTCTGCTTTATGCCTCAGAGGTTTGTATCAACATCTTATTTATTATTCATCAAACACTGACCTACTGGGCAATTAACTTGTTGAAATCTACTTGCCCTGATATCTTTATCATTCGCCCTGATTCAAACCTTCAAAATGATGCCAATACAAAGAGCTTGTTGATGATATTCAAAACAAAAAAAGAACTAAGTTTGTTTTAATTGTTTGCAGGGTAAGTTGATTTTAAATTCCATTTGTCTTTTGGCCAATGTTTCATTACAAATGGGAATCAGTTATGGAAATTTCAATTGCTTTGGTAACTTCTCTGATAGATTCCTTTAACAAAACATTGCTGCATTTCCCCAATAGATAGAGCCAAAAGTCTTAAATCACAACTGAAGGTCTTAAGTCACAACCGAAGGTCTTAAATCACAACTGAAGGTCTTAAATCACAAACAAAGGTTTTAATTAACAATCAAATGTCTTAAATCACCAACAAAGGTCTTAAATCACAAACAAAGGTCTTAAATCACAAAAGTATGACTGGAGTGGGTATAATCTGTAAGAATGTTATGAAAAATAGATCCATGAGATGTTAAAAAAAATTTCCTTGTCTTTGAGAAGAGAACAAAAAGGTATTAAAAATACTTTCTTCTTTCAGGTCTTCTTTGAGAAGATCTTCCTGTCTCATCCAATCAAAGCTTTATTTGTGACATCAGACGATAGTATTCACGAGTGGAGGTTCCGTTGGCAGCTAGACAGATATGTAAGTAGAAAGAATTGGCAACAGTTGTGGAACTGATGGGACATGACTCAGTTAGTAAGATGCCTGACTCCTATGCTAAAGATCCGGGGTTCAATATCCTGAATGGGACAAGTACTTTGTTTATGCTGCATGGTTGAGAACGATGGATATTTGCTACTCAGACACTTTTCACTGATCAGTGCACCATGACTAGTTACCAAAGACTTGTTTGTGTCATGTCTAAGTGATAATGCAAAAGAAAAATCCTCAGTCACTATTCAAAAAGAGTAAGGCATTGAGTCTTGGTGACAGGCTTCTATATTATAAACAGAAATAGCCTAAAAACTGCTGAAAAGTCATTAATACACAAATCAAAATCATGTATCCTGTCAAGTAAAGACATGGTACCCAGTATAGAATGTTATACATGTATTATTAGTCCTAAAGAGACAGTGAAAGTTATCCGATGTATGATAATGTGGAATTTACCAGGAAGAAATATTGAGTGTTGCACCAAAAGGACACTTTATACATCACACAATAGGAATTGTTGAGTGTCACCCAAAAAGGGCACATCTGCTTTTACGGGAGGACTCATTTAATGTCACACAAAAAGGGCACCTTCACTGGCAAACTGAAAAGAGCTTGGTCAATATTATTTGATGTCACATAAAGGGGGATTACCAAATGTCAAACAAAAAGGAAATATTGGATGTTTTGTAAAACTGATCACCACAATATAATTGTCATATTTAATATCACACAAGTATATTTTAATTAATAAAAAAGGACTGAAGTCCTCAAATAAACTATTAATGGCATGGAAAAGAGTTCCTTATCATGATTCAGATTTGGTTGCAAAACACTTTTTTTGTCTTCTTTTCAGAGTGCCGTTTATGGTATGGTGTTTGCATTTGGGATGGTGCAAGCCAAAAAGTTAAAACTGCTGGATGATTCCAGAGCTGAGAATCTCTTCTCCAAGGGCTTCTCCTGGCTAATTGGAACATTAGCAGTGCTAGGATTAGGGGTAAGTAGGGATTAACCTTATTTAATGTGTTAAGATTAGGGTAAGTAGGGATTAACCTTATTTAATGTGTTAAGATTAGGGTAAGTAGGGAGTAACCTTATTTAATGTGTTAAGATTAGGGTAAGTAGGGATTAACCTTATTTAATGTGTTTAGATTAGGGTAAGTAGGGATTAACCTATTTAATAGCAGTGTTAGCATTGGGGTAAGTGGGGATTAACCTTATTTAATAGCATTATTAGGATTGAGGGTAAGTAGGATTGACCTCACTTACTAGCAGTGTTAGGATTGGGGGTAGGTAGGATTGACTTCACTTACCAGCAGTGTTAGGGATTGGGGGTAAGATGGATTGACCTCACTTACCAGCAGTGTTAGGGATTGGGGGTAAGATGGATTGACTTCACTTACCAGCAGTGTTAGGGATTGGGGGTAAGATGGATTGACTTCACTTACCAGCAGTGTTAGGGATTGGGGGTAAGATGGATTAACCTCACTTACCAGCAGTGTTAGGGATTGGGGGTAAGATGGATGGACTTCACTTACCAGCAGTGTTAGGTATTGGGGGTAAGATGGATGGACTTCACTTACCAGCAGTGTTAGGGATTGGGGGTAAGATGGATTAACCTCACTTACCAACAGTGTTATGGATTGGGGGTAAGATGGATTGACCTTGATTGAGTTTTAGGCCCCCTCCTCACCTCAGGAGCTGACATGGCGATATGTCCTTAGAGCTGTAGTTACCTGTTCTGAATATTCATCAGTGATTTCTGCGTCACAGGTAGTTGTGCTCTGGTTGGTCAGGCTTGTCAAGTGACTGTGTCAGGCATAGTGGAAGTAATTTGGGAAGGCCTAATTTGGCCATGATAAGAGCCACACAAGAGTGTGCCCATTGGAGACAAGTTGGGGACAGCAGACAGCTTGATTGTGACACATTTGCTTAGAACAATAGGCGCTGGCCTGACTGTCCCAGCAGGTAACGCATTGGTCCCTTTGACTAAAAAACATGCTTTACCAACTGCGAAAGTCAGAATAGGCCGATTGCGGTTAAAATCCAGTCATTAAAAAAAACAAGATGGAATATGAGATATATAAAAATTTTATTATTGTTGTTGTTGTTATTGTTGTTGTTGCTGTTATGAAATAAATAGCATGTAATGAGGAATGAAATGTGTCTTGACTGTTGTAGGGGTACACAGCCTTTGCCAGCGTCTGCAGAAATAAACAGGAATGCAATGAAGTGCATTCCTATATATCATTTTTACCTGTAAGTGCATTCCTATATCTCATTTTTACCTGTAAGTGCATTCCTATATCTCATTTTTACCTGAAAGTGCACTTCTATATTTCATTTTTACCTGAAAGTGCATTTTGTTATCTCATATTTACCTGTAAGTTCATTCCTATATTTCATTTTTACCTGTAAGTGCATTTTTATATTTCATATTCAAATGAAGTGCATATTTCATATTTTTTCATATTTCATTCATTCCATAATGCACTTACTTATCTCATTTTTAGTGAATAGTACTTTTGTTTAATATTTTTGTTATTCTGGTAAGTGCATTTATGTATCAATTAGTTCTGTTCACATGCACTACTGTGTCTTATTCCAACTTAAAAATACATACCTGTTTATGTCAGTTTTCCTGAATAAATAACACATTGTACAGTTTTCAATCTGTTTTCATTTCAGATTGTATCATATATTTTACTGCGCAACATTCCAGGGTGGTTTCGTACCAAGTACAGTTCATTTTTTGCGTGGTTTGGGAAAATATCTCTAGAGGTAAGATTTTTGTACACATTTGAATGTAATTTAAATCATCAAAAATGTATATTATGCTTGTTATTTAAAATATCCATTTGGCTTCAGTTAAAACATAAACAGTTAATTGACAATCAGTGATTACAATTTCCCACCATGTAATACAACTAGAAGTGCAAGATGTGGTCCTCCATTTTGAAATTCACTGACATTGCTTTCCTTGTTTTGTGTTGTATTATATCCATCACTCATATGTATTAAAAAATATAAAGTTAATATAAAATTTTGTTGGTGGAGAAGACAGAGAGAAATGAACATGCGTGTCGTCTGCCATATTGAAAATCTGGCAAGGAAAAAAATTTTTATGTTTGCTTGTTAGTCATATGACCAGATATTTTTGCTGGTTTCAGTCACATAACCTGTCATTATTGCTGGTTTCAGTCACATAACCTGTCATTGTCGCTGGTTTCAGTCACATGACTTGTCATTATTGCTGTTTTCAGACACATAACCTGTCCTTGTCGCTGGTTTCAGTCACATGACCTGTCATTATTGCTGGTTTCAGTCACATAACCTGTCATTATTGCTGGTTTCAGTCACCATACCTGTCATTATTGCTGGTTTCAGTCACCTAACCTGTCATTATTACTGGTTTCAGTCACCTAAACTGTCATTATTGCTGGTTTCAGTCACGTGACCTGTCATTATTGCTGTTTTCAGTCACATAACCTGTCATTATTGCTGGTTTCAGTCACATGACCTGTCATTATTGCTGGGTTCAGTCACATAACCTGTCATTATTGCTGGTTTCAGTCACATAACCTGTCATTATTGCTGGTTTCAGTCACCTAACCTGTCATTGTTGCTTTCAGCTGTTCATCGCTCAGTACCACATATGGCTGGCGGCAGACACTCATGGCATCCTCGTGCTCATCCCTAGTTATCCTGTCCTCAACATCATCATCACCAGTTTCATCTTCGTCTGCATATCACACGAGATCAACAAACTGACCGGCACCTTTGCCAAGTACGCAGTGCCGAACGACTGGAAACTCCTGCTGCGAAACATTGTGTGTTTCATTGCTGTGATCTTGCCTATCGCCATTACCCATGGAGTGTTGGGCTTTTAACAAAAAAACACTTTTTATTTTCAAATATACATGTGTAAATATATATATAAACATATATTTATTCAAATGGATGTCATGTTTGATACATGATTATATTTGTGCTTGATGAATAGTTTTGATTGTGTTGAGTCAAATAGGCTGAATATGATTTTTTATATGCTTTACCTTTTTATCTGTTTTGACCTTTAACCATGCTGCAGTGAACTTTGATCCTAAAAAGCAAGCCTTTTGGGTTTGTGCAGCTTTGCTGTGCCATTTTGTGGTTAGCAAGGTAGAGTTCAGTGGTGTTTATCTAAACAAGTGTCGAAATGATAATTTTATTGATGTATATTTAAGAAATTATCTTCATTGATTTCTGGAGAAGTATCAAAAATAGATTCTTAATCAATGCAAAAATCAACCAATAATAAAATGACCTCAAATAAATTGATTATGATTAATATACTTAATAATTTTATAAAAAATAATTTAACCAATTGATTTCATGAATTATATGAATAGTAAATATTACCCAAAATTTACAAAGCACTGCTGAATTGTCGATACATCTCCCGTGAATTATGTTTCGACATTTGTCCCTTGTACATCAATTTTGTCCTTTGTGCATCAGTTATGAGAGGTGAAGCAGAATGTCAGGACAATTTCAGTTTATTTCTATCATTGAAATGGGAATCTCTTATTTTCAAATATGTGAAGAAATCTTCAGAAGTGATTTTATTTTATTTATGTTTTGGTCAGAAATCCATGAAATCCTTCTGATCTACTCTCTCCTATACACCACTTTGTTGCCTCGTGCTCAAAATTATCACAGATCTGTGCCGTGTGCACTTTCTAGCAGCATAGCGTGTCTTTGAGGTGAGGTGGGTGCTATTTTTTGCTGTTGAAAATTCTCTGACTGTATCCTGGCGATAGTGTGATTGCTATTCGTCCTCTTGTTTTTTCACAAAACAAAATTTTGAAGCCTGAGAGAGCAGATTATTAAAATTTTAGATGTTATTCTTTCTGATTATGTTGATACACAGTAGAATTATATATATAGCGTATATTGAAGCCTCCACCAATAATGTTGTATAAAGAAAAACAAGTGTTGATTTTAAAAAATCAAGCTCACGTAAGTTTGCAAAATCCTTGGGCAAAATCCAAGGAAATCATGTTACTCTACTACGCACTCACAAATCACTTCTGAACAAAAGTGCCATCTGACATCTTCCTATATGTATTGAGTGGTGGTATAAACATAAGGTATTGAACGGTTTTGGAGAATGCTGTGACTCTGACAGTTCATGGCCCAGGGCAGTGGCGCAGTTGGTTAGAGCGCCAGCTTATTAGCACCAGTTCCTCTGTGGTCATGGGTTCAATCCCCGGCCGTGCCGAGATTGAACTCATGATACAATTTCCCATATGAGCTGAGACCCGGGCTGAAGGGTTAACCTGTTGTTCTTGTAAATCTGTGACCAGGTGAGTTGTCATGTCAAGGACCTGCAACATGACAATTCAGTGAGGCAGCACTATATCTGCTACAAGTAGGTCTCATCACGAAATGACTGGAATAATGCTGAAAGTGATGTAAAACCCCAAACAAACAAAACTGACAGTTCATAATGGATTATTCACAATTTCCACTGCACTGCCCATTCAACTTGCCTTTGCTGACTTTCAGAAGAGCTTATACTGCATCCAGCTGCCTTCTGCCAGACATGACATGATACATTGATATTTCAGCTCATCATGAAAAGTCCGCCATTATTTTTTTCTTGGCTCTGAGTGGTGGAGATGAAATTATGAACAAAAGCACATAGCCAGCGTCATGACAAGACCAATCGTAGCTCAGTTTAATCTGTATGCAGATTTCTGCTTTGTAAACAGGAAATTTACATAATTGGTTATCTCATTCTCATTGGCTGATACTTGCCATGATTATTCAAGAGATTGAGAGCCTAATGGAAAATAAATAGAATTGGTCCCCTGAAAATATGTGTTACCTCATGATAGTGAAGAACTATGACCAATAGTTTTGGCAAGAATATTTAAATTGACGGACAGACAGAATGACAGAAATGTTTTCCCATTCACTGCAGCATCTATGCTATGCATAGCTAACATGCAAGGATCAGTATAGGCCATTGGCCTATGTTTTATTATCATAAAGAGACGGTAAACTTAAAAGCTTTTGTGATGTTTTATTATTTTATCTTTTATTGTCAATTATTAGTCCTAGTTTCTAAGGCTATTGTTTACTTATAATCTGGAAATTTTGATTTCTTGCCAAAATAAAATTGCCATGCAAACTAATAATATTTAACACATTCGGTCATATATTATTGTGCATCTATATATCTCGATATTTTACTCATGAATTATTTTAAAATATCAAGATATCACAGTACTAAAAAAGAAAGGATTCTGCCACAGTGTTTTGTTTGATGGCAGAGGTGTTTGTTGGGCTTTCCTTTGTACTTGATCATCATTGCATTCAGTTTAATTGTGTTGGGATTTAGGCTAAGGATCTCAGATTTATGTACATATTGGTGTGATATTTATTAAAAAAGATAACGTTAAGAATAGTTTCTGAGTGTCACAGAAATATTTTTTATTTTTTTACCAAATATAGATGTAAAACATAATTTTCTTTATTACTATGCTTTTAAGAAAACAGAGCATCAATATGATATACCAAAATAATTGATATACAAGTATTGTACCTTATACAGGTAGAAAGTTGGAATTACTCCATATTTCAAACCAACTATTAGATTACATGTAATTTTAATTTATAACAATTCCTGTATGTACATGTATATATGTATATGTCAAACCAGAAATGATCTAGGCAATGCAAATAAATGTCTTGTTTCTTAAAATAAAATTAATATAGTTCTTTTTTTTCTCATAATTTTGAGTAATTATAATGCAAAATAATTTAATATAATATTAGTTATTAGTTATTAGTGACATCTGCTAGAGTGACCTTGTGGATACATGTCAGGATATAAGACTGAAAAAAACGAGTGTGTGTCTGTTTTTTCAGTCTTATATCCTGACTCAAATGAGCTGGTGACCTCGCATAAACACACAAATACAAGAAACATTAAGTTAGTAAACATTTAATTTTAAATCTGCAGATATTTTACCTGGTTAATATGTTTGACAAGGAATTGTAGCTTTATAAAGAGTTTCAAACTGCTAAATTGCCACATTTATGTGTAACGAGGTGGTCCCATAACTCTACAACTCATTGGATCCCTGAATCAATGAATGTAAAGCTTCATTAATCCAAGGCTATGTTTCTATTGATTAGGACTCTGATTGTTGTTCAGATTGTCTTATGCAGCATCGCCAACTAACCAAGGCTATGTTTCCCTTTGATACTGAACCAAAGATTCAATATTAAATCATGGGTCTAAGAATACATGTATATTGCTCCCTGAATTCAAGACTGCATGTATATGGTTCAATGAATCCAAGACTACATTTATATGGTTCCATAGTCCCAGTATTGCAATTCCATTTTGAATTCCCCAAAATTATTAATCCAGAAAGGCACTGTGAACCTCTTTATTCCAACTCCATATTAAATTTCTGGGGTTTACCGAAATAATCCTCCTCGGCATCCATTACTTTCTGCAGATAGTGATCTTCCAGTGAGATGTCATGTGGCAATTTTTCTTGTTCATCGCCCATGTGGATACAGAGTTGAGCAATTGTCTTTTCATCGTTACTTGTGACCAGTAAAAACCTGTCCTCTGGAGTGAACATGCAGGACCCTACCTGAGAATCCGGTTTATAGGTCATGAGACTGAAACATAGAGGACGCTACGTGAGAAACTGGTTATAGGTCATCAGATTGGAACATACAGAAGGCTAGACTGAAATATACAGGAAGCTACGTGAGAAACTGGTTATAGGTCATCAGATTGGAACATACAGAAGGCTAGACTGAAACACACAGGAAGCTACGTGAGAAACTGGTTATAGGTTATCAGATTGGAACATACAGAAGGCTAGACTGAAACACACAGGAAGCTACGTGAGAAACTGGTTATAGGTCATCAGATTGGAACATACAGAAGGCTAAACTGAAACATACAGGAAGCTACGTGAGAAACTGGTTATAGGTCATCAGATTGGAACATACAGAAGGCTAGACTGAAACATACAGGAAATTACGTGAGAAACTGGTTATAGGTCATCAGATTGGAACATACAGAAGGCTAGACTGAAACATACAGGAAGCTACGTGAGAAACTGGTTATAGGTCATCAGATTGGAACATACAGAAGGCTAGACTGAAACATACAGGAAATTACGTGAGAAACTGGTTATAGGTCATCAGATTGGAACATACAGAAGGCTAGACTGAAACACACAGGAAATTACGTGAGAAACTGGTTATAGGTCATCAGATTGGAACATACAGAAGGCTAGACTGAAACATACAGGAAGCTACGTGAGAAACTGGTTATAGGTCATCAGATTGGAACATACAGAAGGCTAGACTGAAACATACAGGAAATTACGTGAGAAACTGGTTATAGGTCATCAGATTGGAACATACAGAAGGCTAGACTGAAACACACAGGAAATTACGTGAGAAACTGGTTATAGGTCATCAGATTGGAACATACAGAAGGCTAGGCTAAAACATACAGGAAGCTACATGAGAAACTGGTTATAGGTCATCAGATTGAAACACACAGAAGGCTAGACTGAAACATACAGGAAGCTACGTGAGAAACTGGTGATAGGTCATCAGATTGAAACACACAGAAGGCTAGACTAAAACATACAGGAAGCTACGTGAGAAACTGGTTATAGGTCATCAGATTGGAACACACAGAAGGCTAGACTGAAACACACAGGAAGCTACATGAGAAACTGGTTATAGGTCATCAGATTGGAACACACAGAAGGCTAGACTGAAACATACAGGAAGCTACATGAGAAACTGGTTATAGGTCATCAGATTGAAACACACAGAAGGCTAGACTGAAACATACAGGAAGCTACGTGAGAAACTGGTGATAGGTCATCAGATTGAAACACACAGAAGGCTAGACTAAAACATACAGGAAGCTACGTGAGAAACTGGTTATAGGTCATCAGATTGGAACACACAGAAGGCTAGACTGAAACACACAGGAAGCTACGTGAGTAACTGGTTTGTAGGTCATCAGATTGGAACATACAGAAGGCTAGACTGAAACATACAGGAAGCTACGTGAGAAACTGGTTATAGGTCATCAGATTGGAACATACAGAAGGCTAGACTGAAACATACAGGAAATTACGTGAGAAACTGGTTATAGGTTATCAGATTGGAACATACAGAAGGCTAGACTGAAACATATAGGAAGCTACGTGAGAAACTGTTTATAGGTCATCAGATTGGAGCATACAGAAGGCTAGACTGAAACATACAGGAAAATACATGAGAAACTGGTTATAGATCATCAGATTGGAGCATACAGAAGGCTAGACTGAAACATACAGGAAGCTACGTGAGAAACTGGTTATAGATCATCAGATTGGAGCATACAGAAGGCTAGACTGAAACATACAGGAAGCTACGTGAGAAACTGGTTATAGATCATCAGATTGGAGCATACAGAAGGCTAGACTGAAACATACAGGAAGCTACGTGAGAAACTGGTTATAGGTCATCAGATTGGAACATACAGAAGGCTAGACTGAAACATACAGGAAATTACGTGAGAAACTGGTTATAGGTTATCAGATTGGAACATACAGAAGGCTAGACTGAAACATATAGGAAGCTACGTGAGAAACTGGTTATAGGTCATCAGATTGGAGCATACAGAAGGCTAGACTGAAACATACAGGAAAATACATGAGAAACTGGTTATAGATCATCAGATTGGAGCATACAGAAGGCTAGACTGAAACATACAGGAAGCTACGTGAGAAACTGGTTATAGATCATCAGATTGGAGCATACAGAAGGCTAGACTGAAACATACAGGAAGCTACGTGAGAAACTGGTTATAGATCATCAGATTGGAGCATACAGAAGGCTAGACTGAAACATACAGGAAGCTACGTGAGAAACTGGTTATAGGTCATCAGATTGGAACATACAGAAGGCTAGACTGAAACATACAGGAAGCTACGTGAGAAACTGGTTATAGGTCATCAGATTGGAACATACAGAAGGCTAGACTGAAACATACAGGAAATTACGTGAGAAACTGGTTATAAGCCATCAGATTGGAACATACAGAAGGCTAGACTGAAACATAAAGGAAGCTACGTGAGAAACTTGTTATAGGTCATCAGATTGGAACATACAGAAGGCTAAACTGAAACATACAGGAAGCTACGTGAGAAACTGGTTATAGGTTATCAGATTGGAACATACAGAAGGCTAGACTGAAACATACAGGAAATTACGTGAGAAACTGGTTATAAGCCATCAGATTGGAACATACAGAAGGCTAGACTGAAACATACAGGAAAATACATGAGAAACTGGTTATAGGTCATCAGATTGGAACATACAGAAGGCTAGACTGAAACATACAGGAAAATACATGAGAAACTGGTTATAGGTCATCAGATTGGAACATACAGAAGGCTAGACTGAAACATACAGGAAAATACATGAGAAACTGGTTATAGGTCATCAGATTGGAGCATACAGAAGGCTAGACTGAAACATACAGGAAAATACATGAGAAACTGGTTATAGGTCATCAGATTGGAGCATACAGAAGGCTAGGCTAAAACATACAGGAAAATACTCAAGACTGACTCAAAGTTCATCAGACTAAAACATAAGAGACTGTCTAAAATAGGTTAATCTTAGCTAGAAACATCACAAAACCAAAAATTGAAAATATGGGTGATAGCTTACACAAACAGTGGAAAATTGTGACACCTTTTCCAAACATTACTGCATATCTACTCATTCAAAAGGAAATCTTCATCTATACATTTCAATATTTTTCATACAGCTGCAAAACCTACTATTTAATACTACAATAATTCTACTCATTTATACAGCAGGTAATCTCATTTTACTGCAGAGAAAGGTGACAATTGTCTGAATTCATTAAGGACACCAAACAATTTTATGGGATCAAACAGATTACTTTAAAAAAAAAGAATTCAGGATAATTGTTATGAGGATGTGATTTAAGTAGATTTGTGATGTTGGCTGCTTCACTTTTGTCTTGTGGCTGTTCAAAGCACATGGAGAATAACTACACACCAGAGAGGCATCCTATATATCAATTTGAAATGCCCTCATAAATACTCACACTTCTCCCGAGAGGAGATCACAGACGAGTACAGAGGTTCCATCAGAGGCTGCCAGCATGGAGCCTGAAGAGTTGGGCCACATGTAGAGGAAGTTGCCCTGACCGACAGTTATCATCCGGATACACTCCAAGGAGTCCAGCTCCCACATCGCCAACACTCCTGATAAGAAATAACAATTGGTCAGTAAGATAAGCACTCACTGCAGTGTACATAAGTGGTGATATAATTAATCATGACATTGCAACACACCTTGGCTCACCTTAACTATGTGTAGTGTTCAATGCTTACCTTCTCTATAAGCAGTGACCAGGGCTTACCTTCTCTGTAGGCAGTGACCAGAGCTTACCTTCTTTGTAGGCAGTGACCAGGGCTTACCTTCTCTATAAGCAGTGACCAGGGCTTACCTTCTCTGCAGGCAGTGACCAGAGCTTACCTTCTCTGTAGGCAGTGACCAGGGCTTACCTTCTCTGTAGGCAGTGACCAGGGCTTACCTTCTCTGTAGGCAGTGACCAGGGCTTACCTTCTCTGTAGGCAGTGACCAGAGCTTACCTTCTCTGTAGGCAGTAACTGGGCTTACCTTCTCTATAAGCAGTGACCAGGGCTTACCTTCTCTGTAGGCAGTGACCAGAGCTTACCTTCTCTGTAGGCAGTGACCAGAGCTTACCTTCTCTGTAGGCAGTGACCAGAGCTTACCTTCTCTGTAGGCAGTGACCAGGGCTTACCTTCTCTGTAGACAGTAACTGGGCTTACCTTCACCGTAGGCAGTAACCAGAGAATTCGTGACTTTGGAATATGCCATATATTGAGCAGTGGAGTCCACACCTCGCCGCAATCTTAGAGGTGGAATGTTGCGCTTCTCCCCTGTGAATTAAAACACAGAAATAAATGAAAGAGCATTGTTTCCCCACTAGTTATCTTTGGGAGATATTAATGACATTCTGATATCAGATCAATTAAGAGCCTGCCATCGGTCTCAATGCCCTGCTATTTTCAAAGAGTGAATGAGAATATTTCATTTACATTTTCATAAATGACACAATTCAAGACTCTTGATAACCAGCCATGGAGAACTGGCTAGAGTGAGAAACAACTTAGTGGTAAATATCCACCATTTTCACTCACTGAGGATGACCAAAGGGAATCTGAAAAGCTGAGATAGTCCCAAAATTGTGCACATGTGATCAATGCATTTCTCCATTGTGTCATTCACAACTAGAGGGACGAAAGCTGTAATCACAACCTTGGATGAGAATACGTTTAATCCATGCATAAAATTATTAATTTTACTTTCATGACCTTGAGTGTGGATATTTCTGATCACCTGTACAAAAATGATAAAAGTCTGTGATCCAATTGAGGGAATTATGGAAATGAAAAGTGTCCCACATAATACTATTTTAATCCTGTGCACAGTTGGGTGGGATAATGCCTTATATTTCTGAGGATAACTATTAAGAGCAATTAAACAAAGGGGTTGTGGTTGGTTGTGTTTTTTTAGGGGTACCCACTTTCCGTGTTTAAAACCTGCCTCATTCGGTTGAATCAGATGGAATAATTACTTTTCGACAAGACATTCTACCCAACTCGTGCGAACCCCTTTTAGTGGGAAATTGTGAGAAAAAACAGTTCAATTTCTCATTTTTCTAGACATCTTCACCAGCTCATGCTTGGGCCACCATTGTTTAACCCGATTGGGTCGCAACGATTATAATTTCTATTGGTCTGAAGAGGCTCTGAGGTAGCTTTGTGATTTTCGGGTTATATGATTTTCTTTTCTAATTCATTAAAACTGACTGGAACTCGCAGGTTTCGCGTCCTCGAATCTACCTGGCGATACTTGGCACACCTTGTCTTAACAACTCTCGACTTGTCATCTCAGGTGAAATACTTAACAACTCATCAAATCACATACCACGCAGGGGAAATAATTTTGTTCAGAGCAGCACTGACCCTCAAACGTATTGGACCTGATTATTACTGTGTAATTATTATATCTTGTAAATAATAGAACAATATACCTGAGACTTCGCATATTACACCTATTTACTACAGGCCACGGGCCATGGCACAGGTCAGAGTGCCAGCTTATGCCTCAGTCACATTTGCACCGGGCGCCGGCCGGGCAGTAACAATCGGCCGACTTCACAGTCTGCCGGGCGCCGGGGAGTTTATAAGCAACAATCTGAGATATGCCGTAGCTGTGGTCACATTATTAAAGGGCACCGCACGGCACGTGCAAGACTGAATGACACAGACGTCTGCAGGATATCTTAACGTTAGGGGGAACAGTGTCTTCTAAAGTTCTTTTTTCCCGCCAAAAAAAGTCATTTGAACCACAAAAAATGACATGGTGCAAGAAAATTGCTTTGTATGAAAATAACTACAAAACAGATTTCAGCCTTTAATGTATCAAATGCTTCGGGATTGATTTTTCTTTTGATTTGATTTTTAATTTGTTTTTAAAATTTTATCATTTTTAATCATTTTAGATTTAAAGTTGTAGCAAAAATCAGAAAAAGATGTTTTTTTTTGTAACAATTAAAGAAGGGATAGAGCTTACTTGAAAAACATTTTTGGGAATAACTAAACTAACAAACTGCAGAACTAAGACATTGATCTTTAGCTAGAATGATGTTATTTAGTTTAAATAGACAGAATTTTAAAAGGCGTCTTATAATTCAAGTAATTTGTGTTCTGGATCATTGACAGACGTCTGTAGGGTATCCTAAAGACGTCTTTATCATTGACAGACGTCTGAAAGACATCCTAAAGACGTCTGTCTCATTTGACAGACGTCTGAAAGACATCCTAAAGACGTCTATGATATACCGCAGGGAGCCCGTGCGATCATCTGACGATGGTCTATGAACACATGAAATAAATATAATCCTATTTTCACCGCACGATGCCACCGGCAGCCCTAAGATAATCTGCGGATGTCCCTGCGGGACACTGCCGGGACCCTGTCGTGCACTTTAAGATGATATTTGCTGATAAGACATCGGGGAAACGCCGGCAACTTTTATGTGGCAGCTAAAAGATCCCGATGACCCGGCTGACGTCTAAAAGATGCCCAATTGTGGCCGATGATCTCCCAGTGCCCGCACGGCAATCTGAAATGCCTGCCGATTGGTTTATGTTCCAGATAAAAGTTCCCGATGACCCGCCCGACGTCTTAAAGATGCCCAATTGTGGCCGATGATCTCCCAGTGCCCGCACGGCAATCTGAACTGCCTGCCGATTTTGCAAAAAATACCCATCGGCCAGGCGTCCTTACTGAAATCGGCGCAAATGTGACTGAGGCATTATTAGCATCAGTTCCTCTGTAGTGATCCCCGGCCGTGCCGAGATTGAATTCATGATACAATTTCACACATGAGCTGAGGCCCATGTCAAAGGGTTAACCTGTTGTCCTTGCAAATCTGTGACCAGGTGGGTTGTCATGTCAAGGACAGGTGCGACATGACAATTCGGCGAGGCAGCACTATATCTGCTACAAGTAGGTCTCATCACGAAAAAATGACTGAAATAATGTTGAAATTGATGTAAAACCCCAAATGAACAAACAAACAAAATCTACTCAATCTGGACAGTTAAAAATTGGTTATACTCCTTTTGCTAGACCTGTCTGTGACCTTTGACACCATTGACCACCAGATACTGCTAGATAGGCTGAAATCAAGATGTGTCAAAGTTCCCGTCCTATCCTGGATAAAGTCTTACCTAACTGATAGTTGTGTCAAAGTGGGCTGTCAAAGTGGGCTGTTATAGGTCCTCACTGAAGCCTATTAAATATGGTGTCCCACAAGGATCTGTACTGGGTCCCATTCTATTCACAATATGCAGGTCTCCACTAGCTGATATCCTGGCTAAATATGGACTCATTTACCACATCTACATCTCTATTAAACACAGCACTGATCATGAGGTCGAGACTGTACGAAACAGATTAGAAAACTGTGCTGAAGAGGTTAGGACATTTCTGACTGGAAATAAGATGAAAATAAATGACGGAAAAACAGAGATGCTCATCTGTACTGACAAATATAACACTACTGCTGATCACACCATAGGCACCATTAGGGTTGGCAACACCGACTATAGCCTTGTGACTGACAAATATAACACTACTGCTGATCACACCATAGGCACCATTAAGGTTGGCAACACTGATTATAGCCTAGTGAAACAGTGGTTGCCCTAGGAGTCACAATGGACTCCAAGATGAACATGAAGGCTTAAATTAAAAAGATGTGCAAGAAGGGCCACTATCATAATAGAAATCTGGCCACAATCAGACAGTGTCTCAACAAGAATACAGCATTAACCCTGACCCATGCCTTTCTCTTTTCTACATTGGACTGTAGAAATGGGCTGCTTGGATGACTACCTCGATCTGACACGAAAAGCTGCAGTACATTCAGAACTCTGCAGCACGTGTGTTAGGAATAATTAAGAAGTTTTACCACATAATGCTTCCTTATATTAGATAAGGTGGGTTAAATATGGGAACCGTTAACTGTCGCTGTAATAATCCGCCCAGCAGGGCATTGTCACTCCCTAGCAATGTGGGGGACGCCAGTTCTGAAACATCAGATTGACAGAAATGTGGTGCAAGAGTCTATATGCCTTTAGTTTATATACAGTAATACCATATATATATATATACCCATGGCTGAGACCAAACCTATATGCCCTTAGTTAATATACAGTAATACCATATATATATATACCCATGGCTGAGACCAAACCTATATGCCTTTAGTTTATATACAGTAATACCATATATATATATATATACCCATGGCTGAGATCAAACCTATATGCCCTTAGTTTATAAAGAGTAATACCATATATATATATATATACCCATGGCTGAGATCAAACCTATATGCCCTTAGTTTATATACAGTAATACCATATATATATATACCCATGGCTGAGATCAAACCTATATGCCCTTAGTTTATATACAGTAATACCATATATATATATATATACCCATGGCTGAGATCAAACCTATATGCCCTTAGTTTATATACAGTAATACCATATATATATATACCCATGGCTGAGACCAAACCTATATGCCCTTAGTTTATATACAGTAATACCATATATATCTATACCCATGGCTGAGATCAAACCTATTCTTATCATTTGATTTGCTGAGAGCTCATGAGCATGACCGAGGCATATGTATCAAAGAAGAATCAAACCCAAAGCGTAGAAATCAGTTCATACTAATGGCATTGGATAGCCTTGCTATGCTAAAGTCCTGTAAAATGAATTACCCCCCAAACTCCCCCATATACATGTATGTACAATATTATCCTTAGTTTAAAGGGGCTCCTGGGTTCAAAATCCTCTCACCTGTTCTCAAGGTGAAGACCTCCAAATTGACGCGTGGCTTGTCTGAGTAGCTGTTGAAGACGTAGTACTTCCCGTCAGGAGTAATGACTGCTCCCCTGGGCATCATGGCGGCCATCGCCAGACTGACGTCATACTTTGACGTATAATGACAATCAACCACGTGTTTCTGCTCCTTTAATATATAACATTTGAAGAAATTTATATATTGTTCTATTACTATGCTATCTTGATCTTTCAATCACTTTGACCAGCAGTTTAGCCTCACAGATGGATCAACATATGTCGGTGGCACCACCATTCAGTTTCCGTTTGTGCTAATTAGTGTATTTGTGAGATCCAGTTGCGAGAATACAATTGCGATATTGAGAATACAAATGAGATTTTGTTTAGATTATCAGACATTTGCAACAAACATTGATTAAAGAATAATTATATGCTGTCAGTGACAAGGATATTTCGAATAAAGTGCATTCCGTGGACCTTTCTGGAACAGATAATTGCCCCAATTATTGATTATAATCTACAGAATGCCTGGATGACAATCCACTTGGACCTGCACTTATCAGATCTGTTTTCAGAAATACGGAAAGATTGGACGTGATATGTGAAGTTGATTTGATTGAAATGTTGATTTGATTTGTAATGTTGATTTGATTTGAAATGTTGATTTGATTTGTAATGTTGATTTGATTCGTAATGTTGATTTGATTTGTAATGTTGATTTGATTTGTAATGTTTGTCAAAAACTACAAGGTCTGATCTGTTTTCTTCAACAAGTGTTACATTGTATTTGAGCCCAAACCCAACCATTAATGAGGCATGTTCTCATGTGGACCTAACCTCAAGTGTCCAATATGGCACAGCCTTTGTATCGGCCGACTTGACTTTTCTTTGGGCTCACAGAAGTTTGATGTGGATTTAGAAGGTTAAATTGGATTTGTGTACAGGAAAAATGACCATGACGGTGACGGGACGCAGCACTGATGAGCTAGCCTTTTTTCCTCTATTAACCTGCTTTTAAGTTGAAATGTTGGCTTCACCACTTGGGCCTCATGGACACTCAAAGCCTATTAAGCAGTATTGAGAAGTTACCTTTAAATCATACACAGAGATGGTTTGTGTAGTTTCTTCCTTGTCGTGGTTGAATCCACTGGTCTGGTCTATTGTTTGGTCTGCGTGTCGGACAAGGCCTATCTCTCCATTCTCACTGGCGATGAGAGAGGCAAAAATGACCTCTTCTTCAGGGTATGACATCACACCCTCCACTTTCTCTGTAATGATATTTTCACAGTGAACATGTCTTTTTCCAGAAAGGGGATAAATGATATTCATTTTGGGCCCAACATCTATTTGCAGGATCATTACTATTTTGATCATATTTTAACGTTAAGGGCAGGTATATTAGTATAAACATAAACAAATATTGTTACAGTGAGCGACATGAACCCTGCTGATGCCGTGAAAGCTGCGGTTCTATTATCTGAGACTTTAAAAAATATGATTATCAGGTATGTATGAAATGCCCACTTTTCAATAGGGCCAAATAGCGTGACACGCTTTGGCAATCATTTGATAAACCTCGCAACTTTGTAGTAATGCTTTTGATGTGTTATTCATTTTACATTCATGATATACATTCGAGAGAAGGAATGCAGGTCAGTTAGTAAGACGTCTGTCTCATGCTTAAAATCTGGATTTCGAACCCTGTTTGTGACAAGTACTTTGGTCAGGTTGTATGGTCGAGAAAGGTTGGCCCATGACCTGTCATTAACATGATTAATGGCTGTAGTTGGTGTTATCATGTCTATATGACAATGCAAATAGAAGATGTCCAGTCATTCTTCGAAAAGAGTAGGGCATTGAGGCCTGGTGACAGGCTTTTATCTGAACTGATGCAGCCTAAATAGTCCTGAAAAGGTTGTTACTACAAACAAAACACTGATAACTTGTATAAACCTATATATCTACGCAAAATTAGCTTCCAAAAAACAATATGTTGAACAAAACATAATCTGACAATAAAATAATCTTTGACTTACTTTTGTTGATGTTTACTATAGAAATTTGATTTGCTTTGGGGCCAATAAATGCAACGTGCTGAGAATCCACCCTCACAACTCTGCAAATACAGATAGTTGTTTAACATATATCTGGCCTACAACAACAACAACAACAACAACAACAATAATAATAATAATAATAATTATCAATAATATGAATAGGAATGATAGAGTAATTAATTAACTCATACGCAGCATCCGCTGCACCAATCAGCTTGATCTTGGGCTCATTTGAAAGACAAAGTTGAGATATTAAGAAAGGTGGAAGGGACATAGCATACATTCCTTTTATTATTAGTCAAAATAACCAAAAACTGGTATTTCAAGCAGAACAGAGGGAGGAGCTTACATAAAGGTAACACCAGTATTCTACATGTTCATATTAGCATAATATATTATGTTACCATGATGTCACTATGTTGACACTTCCATGTCTGATGTCACTATGACAACACTTTCCCGTATGACGTCACTATGATGACACTTTCCTGTATGACGTCATCATTTTTTATTTTACTTGCAATGTCAAGAGGACTTCACTCCAGGTTAAATCATCTTTCTACACCAAGTATTGAGGAAACTGTGGTCATTTGTATATACGATATTCAATGGAAAGAAATGTGCATCTCATAGCCTCAAGAAACCGTGTTTACCTTGCTTGTAACGTCAAGACGACTTCACTCCAGGTTAAATTATCTTTCTGCACCAATTATTGACGAAACTTTTGTCATACAGTGACCGGCAACTGTCCGAAACCGGCAGATTAAACTCGGACATTTTTAACTCGGTCAAATATCGAGTAAAACTGTGCTGTATTAATTGCAATTGAGCTGAATATTGTGCCTTACACGTCATCTTGTAATTCCTATTCCTTTCAAAACGTTAAAAGTGTTTATTTGTTTTCACGGCACGAATGATTGAGTCACTGTCAAATGACGTCAGAATTGATGACGTAACCAGCATCATCATATAACTCAATGTGAACTCGGACAGTTTGCCGGTTTGCTGAATGCATGAATATCCTCCTAATTCTGTAAATATTGAATGGGTATCATGTTTACTCTACACGCATTTAAGACTGACGATCTTCTATTGACGTGAGCAGTTTTTATCCAGTTATGAAAGGTTTTGTGAAAATCGGGAGTGAAAAACATGAAAGTGTCCGAATTTGGCTGCCGGTCACTGTATATATGGTTTGCTGGTGAGGAGTATTCTGTATGAGTCTTTCAACATCAAGATAAAGGATAAATCTACTGAGGGTATCCTGTGGGTGGAGTTCACATCTAAGGAGTGTGATTTTATACTGAATATGTGTGTGTGTTACCTTCCGCCAATTGACTCTCCAAGGAATGTGGATGCTTTTGCATTCTTTGATACACTGCTGGCAGATGTGTACAGATACCAGAATGAAGGTCCTTTTATGATATTTGGTGATTTTAATGGAAGGAGTGGAAACATTCCGGACTACATTGAAGGAGTGGATGAGATTTTAGACAGACACATTGTGGATTATACAGTTAATAAACAAGGAGAGTTTATGTGTGAATTTTTACTCAGTAGCTCATGTTGTATATTGAATGGCAGAAACTTCATCAAAAATGATTTTACAAGCAAGGACTGTTCAGTGGTAGACTACTGTTTTGTGCCATATGAGCAACTCAGTTTGTATAGTGAAATGTCGGTGGATCGCACACAAGTACTGTTAACCGAATGTGGATATGATACAGGTATAGTGGATCCCACACACTCAGTACCAGACCACAATGTACTGTCATGGTGTTTTGACATGTCACCTTTTCTGCAAAATCTCAATGTTAACAAATCAGGACCTGACACTGAGGTATTGTCATCATATGTCAAGTATGACTTGTCATCTGTACCACAAGCATTCCTACAAGATGATGAATCACTTAGACTGATAAATATGGCCATAGGCAGGATTGAGAATTTAGAAATGCTACAGGGTGACATAGATGACTCATATAAGGAATTTTGTAAGGCAGTGGAGGCTTGTATGGCAGAAACAATGCAAAGTAAAACAATACACATCAAAAGTGGATTTCACAATAAAAGGAAAAGAGTGAAAAAACCCTGGTGGAGTGAAAAGTTAAGTGAATTATTTGTGAAATTTACAGAAGCAGACAGGAAGTGGTCAAAAGCTAAAGGACAATTGAAAAAGAGGCTGAAAGCAGAGAAAATAAGTAAACAGAAGGAATTTGATAGAGAAAAACAAAGAGCTAAACGTAGACATTGGAGATTAATGCAAGAGAAGATGTTACTCCTCCAGTCTGATGGCCAAAAGGAATATTGGAAATATGTGGGAACATTAGGAGTTAAACAGGATAGGCGCCCACAGATACCATGGGAGGTAGTACTGTCAGATGGATCTATAACAAATGAAAAAAGTGCTGTTTTAGATAAATGGAAGGATGAGTTCAAGTCACTGCAAAACCCTGCTCTAGAAATTGACCCACAGGATACCCCACCACCAGAGGGCTCTGACACCCCACAGTTAGACCCAGGTGGCAACACCAGCACCAGCCCTGTCAATGTTAGCATAGAGGATCTGGAGGCAGACATTTCTAGGCTTGATGTAATCAAAGCTTTGCACAAGGCAAAGGATGGCAAAGCAATGGGCTTTGATAACATCCCAGTGGAGGTTTTAAGAAATGAAACTGCCATTTCATACCTACATGTATTATTTAGTAAATGTTTCCAATCTGGTCTAGCTCCAAGGATGTGGGCTAAGGGAATAATCAACCCAATCCCAAAAGGAGGAAACACAGACAATAGAGACCCCCTCAGCTACAGAGGAATAACTTTAGCCTCGAGTATATACAAGTTGTATGCATGGATTCTGAACCAACGTCTGACTACATGGGCAGAAAGGAATAAAAAACTGTATGATGGTCAGAATGGCTTTAGGCAGAAGAGAAGTTGTCAGGATCATTTGTCAACTCTGTCATCACTAATAGATACTCGCAAACAGCAGAATAAGTCAACATTTGTTGCCTTTGTAGACTTTAGTAAGGCATTTGATAGGGTTGACAGAGACTTGCTATGGGGGAAACTTGAATCTATTGGCCTAAAACAAGGGAGATTTCTGTCAGCTTTGAAGTCACTTTACTGTGGTACTGAATGCTGTGTGAGAGTGAATGGCATAAAGACAGACTGGTTTGGAGTAGAAAAGGGCCTAAAACAGGGATGCCTTATTTCCCCTTTGTTGTTTTCGCTTTATATTAATGATTTATGTGAAGAGCTGAAACAACTTGGTACTGGAGTGGATATTGGTATGGAGCTAATTTATATGTTACTGTATGCAGATGACATTTGCTTAATCGCAGAATGTGAGGAGGATCTACAAAGGATGCTCAATGTGTTGAATAACTGGTGCCAGAAATGGAAATTAAAGGTGAATGCCCAGAAAACACAAATAGTCCATTTCCGGAGGGGCCCCAGTGTGGAACGTACCCGCTTTGTCTTTTACTGCGGCCAGTCAGAGATTTCAGTCATAGATAAATACCGATATCTTGGCCTGGTGTTTAATGAATTCATGGATTACCAACTGATGGCTAAGTCAGTATCACAGGCAGCCCACAGAGCTCTGGGCCTGCTGGTGGCTAAGGATAAATCTCAAGGAAATATGCCTTTTGACTGTTTCACCAAATTATATGATCAGCTAGTGCAACCTATTATAGATTATGGTGCTTCAGTCTGGGGCCACCGTAATTTCCACTGCATTGATGCAGTTCAGTACAGAGCCTCTCGATACTTTCTGGGAGTTGGCCGCAGAACACCATTGCCAGCACTCCATGGAGAAACTGGTTGGAAACAACCCCAGCATCGTACCTGGTTATGTGTTATCAGACAATGGAGACGTCTGGCTAATATGGATGCAAGCAGACTGAACCGTAGAGTGTTCACATGGGCTATAGGCAGGAAAAACTGGACCAATCATGTGCAGAATTTCTTTGTTCAGAATAATGTGCAGCACTTATTGGACCTTGACTGTGGTGACAGTCCTGGCAAGGCTGTGAGAGAGCTTGACCAGGTACTGGAACGTCACTATACAGATAAATGGCATGATCAGCTCCAGCAGAGGGAGGCACTGCGTGGCCCAGGGCAAAATAAGCTCCGAACTTATCGTCTGTTTAAACAGAATCCCAAATGTGAACAATATGTTAAAATTATTATGCCAAAGAAATACAGAAGTGCAATGGCAAAATTCAGATCAGGAGTGGCACCTATCAGAATTGAGACTGGCCGTTATGAGAGGCCTGCCCTTCCACCTGAGGAGAGAATTTGTCTGTTCTGTGATATTAATGAATCAGAGACTGAAGAGCATACATTGATCAGATGCGGACAATATGATGACATCAGAAATGCCTTATTCCAGCAAGCCAGTGATTTTGATGATAATTTTATGTTTTTAAGTGACACTGATAAAATGATTTTAATACTTAGCCAGCCAGATTTAGCTTTTACTAGTGCAAAAGCCATTTTTGATATCCTCCACAGGCGGAGATGCCTCCGGTACACATAATAAATACACTCCCAACCATCATTGACAATTTATACACATTATAGCAATGACAATTTATATATATTATATTATTTCTAGAATTATTAGAGAGAAGTATGAACGTCTCTCATAAGTCTTTTTAGACTGGCTTGGCATTTTAAAATTTGTGCAGATTTGTTTTATTTATTTGTTTAATGCTAAGGTGAGACGAAAATAAAATATTCTTAGTCTTAGTCTTAGTCTTAGTCTATATATATGATGTTCAGTGGAAAGAATTGTGCATCTCGTAGCTTCACGCAACTGTGTTTACCTTGCTTGCAACGTCAAGACTTCTTTCTCCATTTACTCCATACCGTATTGGAATGAAAAAAAATATTAGAATGCTTTTTGGTTTAGATTAGTACACACGTGATTTGAAATGGAATAAGAAAGGTGATATTTACTATTTTTTTGTAACACGGATGGTTTGATCATGGGAAATGCGTATTCATTTCCTGTGGTTTGTGATTCGTTTTTTTCTGTGGTCATTATTGTTAAAGCAACTGACGCCACTGTGGAGTGTTCGTCGTGTGCATGTGATAGATTTGACTGGTGCCGCCCTTATTTCTTGACACTCGGTAGGGGACCAGTCTAGTATTCAGCGTATGAATACAAGTAAAACAAAAGAAAAGAAGTGTGTGATGTAAACAAAGCAGAACATTCAAAACTAGTTGTCATCGTGTTCGCCCATCGTTTCATAAAATTATCATTTTAAATTGCTCGGAAATGCTTCCCAATCGCTAGAACAAGGAATTATCAGTAAGTTTAGTTCAAATTTGGTGTAAATCGGACAATTAGAAGTCAGATGACAATGCAAAAGTCTAATCGATGATTTGCAGTTGGCGCCTGAGCGATATTAGGGCAACTTACGTAATCAAGCCTGAAAAGGCACATCTTTGCATAAAGTTGTGCTAAAAAAATCGTTCATATATCAAATTAAATGATTTTAAAAGTTTAATCAAAATGACATTTCATTTTGTGTTTTTTTTTGTTTATTTTAACTTTTGTTTTGTTTGTTGTAATTTTTGTTTTGTTTATTTTAATTTTTGTTTTGTTTGTTGACAGTTTTGGTTATAGTTAATTTTTTTTCTCATCCGTGTTACATGTGGATCGCCACTTTTTCTGGTTTATCAAGGTTGTACTCTATAACCATTTTTTGTTTTGTATTATGTATATAGCTGCAATGTATCTATTACCCTCCATAATTTTCGCAAGTAATGACTATTTATCAAAATCAGGCTATGCACTGAGTGGTGAAATAATTATAATTACAGAATCTGTTAAGTGCTGATTGGTTAAAGTCTTTTTCAGCCACCTGATCGCCAAACGCCACCAGATGGCGACATGGTGAACCTATCACAGTGCATTTGAGTCAGGATGTTTTGATTAGCGTGACTTCAATATGCATGACTTCAATATGCATGACTTCAATATGCATGACTTCAATATGCATGACTTCAATATGCATGACTTCAAACTACAATATAGGGCAATGACGTCAGTTTGTTTGTTTGTTTTGTTTGTTTGGGATTTGACACCACTTTCATCATTATTTCAGCCATTTTGTGATGAGAGCTACTTGGAGCAGATATAGTGCTGCCTCACTGAATTGTCATGTTGCCGATTCTTGACATGACGACCCACCCGGTCCCAGATTTACAAGGACAACGGGTTAACTCTTTAGGCACGAGCCTCAGCTCATATGAGAATTTGTATCATGAATTCAATCTCGACATGGCCGGGGATGGAACCCACAACCTTTGGATCACCACAGAGGAACTGCTGCTAAAAAGCTGGCGCTCAAACCAACTGAGGTAAGTAAGAATATTGAACGATTAACGTTACTACCGGTGTAATGCATCACTCTGATATTACCTGTAGTATTTATCACTACACCTATGAGCCACGTTATCCATAATCAATTTGTTCTTGCCATCCAGGAGGTCCACCACAACCAGTTTGTTGGTCTCTCCTGGGCAAACTGTCGCCACATGGGAACGGCTCATGATGACATGATTGAAGAGGGAGAAGAAAAGATTTGGCGCATCTTTAACTGAAAATTACAAGAAAAGTGGTTTGAAACTAAAAACATAAGATTTGAAACTAATATACTCAACACTAATTAACTGTTGCCTCTAAGCCATCATTAGATGACTCAACGCAGGCATGTATAATTTGTGGGAGATACATAGTCACACTGATAACACACTTAACTAGTCACACAATAAACTACAAATCACACATACAACTCGTTTCAACATCATAAACTAATACATAAAGATAATCGTGAAACTGTCTGGAATAGCGCTATATAAATTTATTATTATTATTATTATTATTATTATTATTATTATTATTATTATTATTATTATTATTATTATTATTATTATTATTATTATTATTATTAAACTGACTGCGGGGCAAATGCCGGCCCCTAGCCATTGAACATTTATATGCCGAGGCAATTGACCACCCTAGCTAAATGAGATTACGCTTACATACCTTACGGGGCAATTCCCCTAGGCAATTGACTTTTGAACATTTTGGTACACCATCTTATACAAAAATACATATATATATATATGCTAATAATTAGATAAATCATAGCATGCATAATAATATTAATCCCAGCAAGCCTGAATAAGGATTGATATGACAGATATTATTTATTATATTATATTATTTAGTTAAACGTGCAGCATAGTGAATGTGGTTGATAGGGGGTAGACGTATGTACTGAAGATATGCATTGGAGCGCCATCTACCTGCATTGATAATTTCTTCTGATGACAAGTTACTACTGGCTGACTGGGTAGCATTCCCTGCACAGAGGGAATGGGTAGAATAATGGGTAGGATCCAAACCCAGGGCAGAGACAGAAAATTTTATGACCGAGTTTAGGAAGCCCTTGCTAATAGGGGTACCGCCCGCTAAGGACAAGAGTGGTGAAGATGGGGCTAGGAGTCCTAAGGATGCCCTGAAATTGAGGAATGCTTTCAATGAGCAATGAGCACAGACCCCAGTAAATGAGCAACCTACATATTTAGTGAAACCAAAACGAGATGTTTTTGACTTGTGGGCCTTGAGGGAAAAATATGGGGTATTCTGATGACTACCAAATTTGACGTCCCTAACCATTAGGGGTGGGGCTATGAAGCTAGAGGGATCCCTGGAGGCTAGGGTGACACAATATTCCCCCTCTAAGACATCCAGGGGACAAGGCAGCTTTGCAGGCTAGGTCATTAAAGGAAAATTTGAGGGTAGAAAATATTGCACATAATATCTGGTACGTGATTGGCTGTTTTTGACATGTCGGACCTTGACCTTCGGCTAAAGCTCTGAGTGTTAAGATTGCCCTGGGGCAATTAGCAGGAGGAATACCGTAACCATGCATGATATGAGCTGACCTAACTGCTGCCAAATAAACTGAGATTGAGTAAAAACATAAGATTTGAAACTAATATACTCAACACTAATTAACTGACCTGGATATGTGTCAAATTGCCTAACAGTTTTCCTCTCAGCGATATCCCAGATGTTAAACACGGTGCTAGTGACCGTAGTGTAGAGGGCGTACCTCTGGCTGCCCTCCATCATACCTACAACAGATGGAAAATGTAAAAGAAAGATTGGTAATATAGGATCAAACGACATCGGTGGCACCACTATTCAGTGAACTAAATATTGTTTCTTGCTGTGGATAGGTGGCACCACCAGTCAGTGCACTAAACATTGTTTCTCGCTGTGCATAGGTGGCACCACCAGTCAGTGCACTAAATATTGTTTCTTGCTGCGCATAGGTGGCACCACCGGTCAGTCCACTAAATATTGATTGTTGCTGCCACTGTCCTTACCCTCCTGTTGATACATTTTAAAAATTAAAGGTTAAAATTATCTAATAATTAAAATCAACTTTGTCTCAATGGATATGCCCACCCAGCAGAGTGTGTGAGTTGGGTGTCAGGGCTGAGGACTGCTTAGTGTTTCTGAGGTTTTCTGCTCCCTTCCTCACGTTGACTGCCTGCATGATTGTCTGGTCCTGCAATAACAGCAGCACTATGATGTCCTTGGTGGAGGCCTGCAAAACGAATAATATTAATTGTAATATATCATTATAATAGCTCTATCCCGACATTACTCTTTTTATATCCTGAGCAATTTCTTATAATTTTCTCCCTGAACAATACACCCTTTTCTTCATTGTGAGCATTACAATGTTTTCTTTATGTTGAGTGGTATACTAATATCTTTACCCTGAGCAGTATACTATTATCTTTATCCTGAAAAGTATACTGTTATCTTTATACCGAGCAGTATACTTCCATATTTCTCCTGAGCAGTGTATCACTATCCTTATCTGAGCAGTATACCACCATTTTTATCCTCAGCGGCACACTCCTTTCTTTATCCTGAGCAGTATATCATTTTCTTTATCCTGAGCAGTATATCAATATTCTTATCTGAGCAATATACCCCTTTTTTATTCTGAGCGGTATGATTAATCCTAATTTTAAATTTACTTTTCAGTGGTTATTTTCCATTTGTACCACAAGCATGATAAGAATTATTGACAGATATTAAGATATCAAGAAATGTTGAGAATTACAGGACCTGTATGATTGAACTATTGAGGATTTTTATTTTTTGATTGCGCCAAATTTGGCGTCTGTCACATGACCAATCACATTGTTTATGAAGAACAATGCCCTGCTGTTAATGAGCTATTGCTCAAATAATTAATGACACCCCTAGCTAATATGAACCCCAAAGAATTGTTTTAAATAACTTACTTGTGTCAAGCAAACTTGTTTTTAAAAAAACTCACTAATTGCTGAATGGTCGGTGATGGCTGATACTGTATGGCGGGTTCGGCAACTTTTGTGTCCAAATCAACCAACATAATCGTTTTCTCATTAATTTTGTTTGCATCAACCACAAATGATCTGGGTCCAACTGGTCTGAGATAGATTGCTAAAAAAATATTGAATGAAATGTTAATGAATAGTTTGATATATTCAATATATTGTTATAAATCATCCATTCAAGTTTATAAAGTCTGAACTAAATGCAATGGTTTTAGTTGTCTTCAAATTATAACCCGCATATCCCATCTGTCCACAGCCAATTTGATTTGATTTGTGAAGTTGGTTGCACTGCCTATCATTCAATAGCTAAGGTTACTAGGGTTACCACATGTGACTTACCCCACCATGAACTATCCTGCCAGTCACCAGTTAAGGTGACTCGGTTACTACATGTGTTTTACCATGAACTATCCTAACATTCACTAAGGTTACTAGTTATTAAAAACATTATATAAAATCAAAAATATTTATAAAAAAAAGGTAACTAGGGTAACTAGGGTCATCCCACCCTGGGGAATCCTACCAGTCACTAAGGTTACTAAGGTCACTACTAGTGACTCATCCCACCCTGGGGAATCCTGCCAGTCACTAAGGTTACTGGGGTTACTATTAGTGACTCACCCCACCATGAGCCGTCCTGCCAGTCACTAAGGTTACTGGGGTTACTATTCATGACTCACCCCACCATGTGCCGTCCTTCCAGTCACTAAGGTGACTGGGGTTACTATTAGTGACTCACCCCACCATTAACCGTCCTTCCAGTCACTTAGGTTACTGGGGTTACTATTAGTGACTCACCCCACCATGACCCGTCCTGCCAGTAACTAAGGTTACGAGGGTTACTATTAGTGACTCACCCCACCATGGGCCGTCCCGTCAGTCACTAAGGTTACTGTAGTTACTATTAGTGACTCACCCCACCATGAGCCGTCCTGCCAGTCACTAAGGTACTGGGGTTACTACTAGTGACTCACCCCACCATGAGCCGTCTTGCCAGTTACTAAGGGTACTGGGGTTACTATTAGTGACTCACCCCACCATGAGCCGTCCTGCCAGTCACTAAGGGTACTGGGGTTACTATTAGTGACTCACCCCACCATGAACCGTCCTGCCAGTCACTAAGGTTACAAAGGTCACTTTTAGTGACTCACCCCACCATGAGCTGTCCTTTCAGTCACTAAGGTTACTGGGGTTACTATTAGTGACTCACCCCACCATGAGCTGTCCTGCCAGTCACTTTGGTTACTGGGGTTACTATTAGTGACTCACCCACCATGAGCCGTCCTGCCAGTCACTAAGGTTACTGGGGTTACTATTTGTGACTCACCCCACCATGTGCCGTCCTTCCAGTCACTTAGGTTACTGGGGCTACTATTAGTGACTCACCCCACCATGAGCCGTCCTTCCAGTCACTATGGTTACTGGGGTTACTATTAGTGACTCACCCCACCATTAACCGTCCTTTCAGTCACTAAGGTTACTGGGGTTACTATTAGTGACTCACCCCTCCATGACCCGTCCTGCCAGTCACTAAGGTTACTGGGGTTACTATTAGTGACTCACCCCACCATGCGCCGTCCTGCCAGTAACTAAGGTTACTGGGGTTACTATTAGTGACTCACCCCACCATGGGCCGTCCCGTCAGTCACTAAGGTTACTGGGGTTACTATTAATGACTCACCCACCATGAGCCGTCCTGCTAGTCACTAAGGTTACTGGGGTTACTATTAGTGACTCACCCCACCATGAGCTGTCCTGCCAGTCACTTTGGTTACTGGGGTTACTATTAGTGACTCTCCCCACCATGAGCTGTCCTGCCAGTCACTAAGGTTACTGGGGTTACTATTAGTGACTCACCCCACCATGAGCCGCCCTGCCAGTCACTAAGGTTACTAAGGTCACTATTAGTGACTCACCCCACCATGAGCTGTCCTTTCAGTCACCAAGGTTACTGGGGTTACTATTAGTGACTCACCCCACCATGAGCTGTCCTTTCAGTCACTAAGGTTACTGGGGTTACTATTAGTGACTCACCCCACCATGAGCTGTCCTGCCAGCCACTGAATGTGTGGAGCTTTGTACATGTTCTGATGTCCACCATATCCATAAAGGCGTCAGATGTCTTAAAGTTGCCCACAGGATCAATGTAGAAATAGTACGATATGGCCAAAATACCACCTAAACAAACATCAACACAAATTATAAGAATATTTTTTCAACTTTTTTATTTATTCAAGCCTGAAGCTAATGAATAATCTTAATTGTACACAAGAATCTGTGATGATATGTTGAACACGTGTGGCATTGACACCATTGTGACATTGACACCATTGTGACATTGACACCATTGTGACATTGACACCATTGTGACATTGACACCATTGTGACATTGACACCATTGTTTTCTGTCTACATGTCACCTTGTCTATTTATAGCCTCAAATTTATCACATGATTGGCACAAGATAAAAATCACTTGGTCAAGATTTCATTTTTTCAGGCTTCTATATATCATGTTATAGTCTGAATATTCTGAAAAGTTTTTAAAATTAGGTTCTTGGCATGAGAGGTGCTTTTGAACTTGGTTTCCTTTGGTATGAATGTTCCATTGAAACCTGGAAAAATATCTAATAATTGTTTTATCCCATGTCTATATGATGTCCCGATATCCGTGCATTAAAACTATATTAGAGCCTCGTTATAAAACCCAGGCGATAATAGATGCTGTCACTGCCATGGTATTGTGCTCCGATTTTGGCACCCAGAGCAGATGTGAGCGTCCAAAATGACGTCATTTGACCAGATTGGTTCAGATTTACTGCACAGATTGGTTCAGAGCTCTCCCACCCCTGGTGTTATCATGACGTCTCGTATATATCTATAACATTTATGACAGTTCAAACTGCCAACGAATGAACCATCTTGGAATTTGATAAAGAACTTTCATAACTTGAAAACCTTGTTTTACGCAATGTGCACTTGAAATGAGGTTTTCAAACTCTTTGTCCTTGCAATACCCAGCTTTACTAGGCCTCCTCAATTTAGGCCTAGCGCCGACGCGATCAAATGTCGTACTATTTGGGCGCTCATGAATATTCATGAGCAAGAGATTCGCGTTACGTCATCATATCGTGCACATGCTGTCCTACTGAAAGGCTGTAAATACGTCATCGCCTCGTGCATGTGCATCTGGTTACATTCAATGGGCGGGGCTAATGGAACAGACCTATTTGAACATATCTCATCGCATAAGCGGAGAGGGAGTTATATACTGAACCCGATGCAAAGGAGAGTATCCTTGCACAAGAAATGTTTATATCCCAAATTTTGTTTATAATACCCCAAAATGTTATTACTTATCACATTTCCTCTACATTAATTTCTCTGTCATTTGAAAGTGGATGAGTCTTCTGCTAAAATCCAAATCATCCATTGGACACATCCATTGGCCAACATACTCTGTTTAGCTGACCAGTGATCTTGTTCAAA
This sequence comes from Amphiduros pacificus, assembly GCA_949316495.1. Taxonomy (NCBI): domain Eukaryota; kingdom Metazoa; phylum Annelida; class Polychaeta; order Phyllodocida; family Hesionidae; genus Amphiduros; species Amphiduros pacificus. Next base: position 23,511,422 of record OX439011.1, read on the forward strand.
CACCTGCTTAGTAATTTTTTCTAACAATGGGGCACATTCAGATTGGGAAAATGGAGTGATTTGGCTTACAGAGCCCTGTTTGTCCATCAATGTTTATCCATTGGTGCAGGCCTAACATCTTGACAAACCACAATAGAGGTTACATGCTTATATACATGTGGCCACCTGGTGGTCAAAAGAACACAGGCAGTACTTGGCACTTTCATCAAAACACAATACCACACTTGGTGTATTTTGATTGATTTGAGTGAGATAGCTTTCCTGAATCAAAGTTTCATGGCCACATCTCATTTAAGCATATCCCAAACCCCTTTAACCTCTTTGATGAATGCACTTTAACATGACTATGTCCACAAAATACAAACAAATATTAAATGCACACAGATACACACCTGAGGACACAGCCATTGTGATGCTGTTTTTCTTCACTTCTTCTGGACTCATAATGGTGTATTTTCTTATACTTGAATCTGGACCTATAGTGGCTATAACGGCCTCCGTAGAATTTGTCCAATATCTCACAATGTAGTCTTCACATCCTATATAATCAGAATGTGATATTCCGGTTATTTAGGTTGATCCACCATGGCAAAGTATTGCTTCACATTTTACCAAATATTATTTAGATCTCAATTATACCTCAGTATCCATTACTTACCCCCGAAGAAGTCATAGACAGGTTTTCCTTCTTCCTTTTCGGCCTGAACCTCCTCTGGCAAGTTTATGGTAGACACCTAGTTCATTAACATAAACCAAGGGTGAGTTAATTAGCATTAATTAGGAGTGAGTTCATCAGCATTAACTGGGAGTGAGTTCATAAGCATTAACTAGGAGTGAGTTCATCAGCATTAACTAGGGGTGAGTTCATCAGCATTAACTAGGAGTGAGTTCATTAACATAAACCAAGGGTGAGTTCATCAGCATTAACTAGGACTGAGTTCATCAGCATTAACTAGGAGTGAGTTCATCAGCATTAACTAGGAGTGAGTTCATCAGCATTAACTAGGAGTGAGTTCATCAGCATTAACTAGGAGTGAGTTCATAAGCATTAACTAGGAGTGAGTTCATCTTAACTAGGAGTGAGTTCATCAGCATTAACTAGGAGTGGGTTCATCAGCATTAACTAGGAGTGAGTTAATCAGCATTAACTAGGAGTGAGGTCATTGGCATTAACTAGGAGTGAGTACATCAGCATTAACTAGGAGTGAGTTCATCAGCATTAACTAGGAGTAGGTTCATCAGCATTAATTAGAAGTGAGTTCATCAGCATTAATTATGAGTGAGTTCATCAGCATTAACTAGGAGTGAGTTCATTAGTGTTATCTGGGAGGAGCAAATTAAAAGACTCACGTACGATTGATATGTTAATGATTGTTTTGGCAAGAGGCAGCGAGTGCCTTACATATCTCATTATAAGACACCATGTGTAAACACTTATTCAAATTTATGCTGTCTCTATTCTGTTTACATTAGCACATTATTTATATGACATTTAAAGCATAGTATTTTTTTCCTTGTTAAAGAAATCTTGTTACCTCTCCGAGTGTCAGTAAATCATATACAACTACCGAAGAAGCCCTTGGCACGGCCAGCAGTTTGCTTTCGTTCCATACATGACTGGAATCTGGAAACAATATTTCAATGTGGGGGGTTCAACAATTGAGTAGTGTTTTGTGTGTGGAGAGCAATATCAGTAGAAGTCCTTTAACCAAGATTGCTGAAAGTTGGTTGAATGTTACCACCCTAATCTCTGAAGGGCCTTGCACCTAATGACTCACAGTAACTAGGGAGAGTGAAACAATGATGAATTCCTTGGCCTATTCCTGTGACTATTCTCATAACATACATAACACTCTCATTTACCATTCATCCGATTATGCATTTATCTATTCACTCCATTAATCTATTCACTCCAATTATCTATTTACTCCATTTAACTGTTCATCGCCAACATATGTCACTGAACGTACTTATCAAATGAAAATAACTTGGCACAGAAAATTCAAATTTGATATAGAGCATTTATGTTGTGATGATCAAAACATCTTTTAATTATCATATAACATTTTATAAGTCTGAAATCAATAAATGTTAATGTGCTGCAGTCCTATGATAATAAACTATAAAACATCCTTGTTTTACCCTTCAAAAAGAACGTGGCTCTGCGCCACAGTGGCAGTACTAACATGGTTCTTTCTCGTCTAAATGCAACGTGTGGACCAGTGTCCCTGAATCAAGATCCCGGATGACGATTTTATCAGAATGCTCCTGGATCACCCAGTGGTCGCTGTTACACCACACCAGTCTTTTCACCTGGCTTACGACGTCGTTGCATTCGTTCATCTCATGGCTTAAGTCGTACTTCTCAAGCTGGCGACCATATTTCATATCCCACATTCTCAGCTTCATGTCCTCCCCAACTGAATTGGAACAGAAAGACAGAACAGAAATTAATGTTTATTTTACATGGGATAAAACATTACACTGTGACACTCAATCAGGTCAACAACCAGATTAACATTTATGATATTTTGAACGAAAATTATTCGTTTGATATAAAAAACTGCAGAATGAAATCGAAACAATGTGACCGAAATAACAGATGAATGTTTTCACATATAAGAAACAACCACACTTTTTCCGGTCACCTCTATTTGGCCGCCCCCCCCCCCCCCATTCCCGTGGTTGTGTTATAATTGAAAAAAAATCTTATTTATCTGAAGGAAATAACATGTCATGCTCACGACATATTTGTGCAGAAATCGGGTTAAGTATGAAAATAATTATTTCTGTCCACGGCTTCTTGTTCACGTCTAGTTCATTATTATGATGACAACAAATTCATGATGTCAAGCCCATGATAACAAAGTCATGATGTCAAGCTCATGATGATTTGTTTGTTTGTTACATCACTTTCAACATTATTTCAGTCATTTCGTGATGAGACCTACTTGTAGCAGATATAGTGCTGCCTCACTGAATTGTCATGTCGCAGGTCCTTGACATGACAACCCACCCGGTCACAGATTTACAAGGAAAACGGGTTAACCCTTTAGGCACAGGCCTCAGCTCATGTGTGAAATTGTATCATGAATTCAATCTCGGCACAGCCGGGGATCGAACCCACTACCTTTGGATCACCACAGAGGAACTGGTGCTAATAAGCTGGAGCTCTAACCAACTGCGCCACGGCCCGTGGCCCTCTTGATGATAAACTTACATGTAAATTTCATGATGTCAATTACAGGATGTCAAGAACAGGATGTCCAGTTCGTGATGTTAACTCACATGATATCAATCTGTTTCCGTTCTCATTTATGTTGAAAATGGTGATCTTTGTTCTGTCATCTACAACGAACTGGGCCACAGCCGCTGACACCATCTTCCCTGTAGAAAAAACATCTCAATAACATTGATCACTTCCTTAGTCATTCATTTGAAATGATTGATCAAAAATTTTAAATTTGAATATTTCACACTATTTAGCAAACTACTGTAAAGATGGTTTGCTGGCCTACCATGATAAACACATTTTATAAGCCATAATGATTAAAATATAATCTATCTATTAATTCACTGTTGAGAAGAGTTCCAGAAGAGTACCAGTGCACTAATTTAATAAATAATAGAGATGGAATAGTTATAACAATAAATACAACACAGATGCAACGTAGTGACTAAAAGCGGTTGAAGCTTGGGTGAATGAAAGTTGTCTGACCTTGAGTTGTGTAAAGGCAGTCAAACCCTGGTCTTGTTGCCTGCCCCACCAGCCTTTTCACAGCATCCATTCCAGGTGTGAGTTTACCCATCAACCCCTCTGTGAGTTTTGTGGGTAAAGTGTTTATGTCATCCACAATAGATCCTTTGGCAGAGAGAAGACACTCATGGACTATCTCTATCTCCTCATCAGAGAGGATACTTAAACTGTGCTCATAGTCTTCCAGCACCCTAGTGAAAAATAACAAACTAGGAGTGAGTTCATCAGCATTAACTAGGAGTGAGTTCATTAGCATTAACTAGGAGTGAGTTCATCAGCATTAACTAGGAGTGAGTTCATCAGCATTAACTAGGAGTGAGTTTATTAGCATTAACTAGGAGTGAGTTCATCAGCATTAACTAGGAGTGAGTTCATCAGCATTAACTAGGAGTTCATTAGCATTAACTAGGAGTGAGTTCATCAGCATTGACTAGGAGTGAGTTCATCAGCATTAACTAGGAGTGAGTTCATCAGCATTAACTAGGAGTGAGTTCATCAGCATTAACTAGGGAACACTCATAGACTATCTCTATCTCCTCATCATCCAACACCCTAGTGAAAAATAACACACAAACTATATTCATGTTTTCTATTGTAGGAATGACATTATACACTACATTTCTGTTTTTACTATGAGAATCACACTCAAACTGTGTCACAATTATCTCTTATAAGATGACCCATAATAACACACAAACTGTGTCCTAATTTTCTATTATAAGAATGACACACAAACAATGTCCTATATTTCTGTTAAAGGAATGACACACTCTTTCCTGAATTCCTATTATAAGAATAACTCTCAAACTGTGTCCTAATTTTCGGTAATAAGAATGACACACACTCTGTCATAAAGTGTTACTATAAGAATGACACACGAACTATGTCCTAATTTTCTATTACAGGAATGACACACAAACTATCCCCTGGTCTTCTATAATATTATTTGAATCACACTCAAACTTGTCCGAATTTTCTATTATAGGAATGACTCACAAACTGTGTCTTAATTTTCTATTGTAAGAATGACACACATTCTGTTCTAAATTGTTGCAATAAGAATGAATGACTCTGTCCTAATTTTCTGTCATTAGTATGACACACAATTTCTTCATTTCCAATACAAGAATGACACACACCTTGTCCTGAATATCTATATCATAAGAATGATACCCAAGCATGCCCTTGTCTTTAATGATAAGAAGACTATACTAGTTTTCTATTAGGTGTGGGATTAAAACTATGCTAATAGCATTTTATAAAGGTCGTTAATACAAACAAACAAACAAGCAAGCAATATTACTTGTCATATTCTGTTGCATCAATCTTGTGGATGATCCAGGTGAAGTTGAGTAAAGTGTCTCTCTTCAGTCTGTCAGCATCACCAGCCATTGTCAGGTGGTATGGAAGCTCAGTGAACTTCCTCAGGTTGTATATTGTCTTATCTCCCTCCTCTGATATCACATAGGGCTGAGATGCCACAAACCGGTCCTCACTTCCGGCAGCCCCTGCTTTGTCCACAAAGGGCTTCTTAACACCATCAGACCAGTCCCCGCTGAAATACTCCACCAGAAGATGATGAATCTGTTTCCTGTAATATACCAACATATGTCATTTTTACAAACGTTTTTTTGTAAAAACGTTGCATAGAGAATAAGGTACTTTAGATTTGAATTGTTTTACTTTTCATCATAATTAGGTAAACAAAAATGCCCAACTCTTGTCAAAGGCTATCATTCTCTAGGACATGTTTGAGACAATATTTGCTTGTTTTGATACACTGAAAGAGTAAATAATTCATCACATATCATCAATCCATGATTATGCATAGAAGACTGATTGAGATGGGAAACATAACCCTTTAATTTCTGACATATATTTTAGGAAGCATTCTCTTTATATTTTCATGCTCAGTCTTTAATGTTTAAAATAAAATAGCACATTATTTTTCTCACTTTATTGTTTCATCTTTAAGATATCTTTCATTTGCTACAGCTGTGAATTGTCTGTGGTACCATCGTATGACCTGTATTCCATCTGCGCCGCTGGTTGATAGGTAGTCGGAGATATCATTCTGGATGCGGACCCAGAGCAGTGGAGGTAAGCGGCGGCTTGGAGGTTTATGGTATTGATACACATCATTCAGTGCCACATCATCCAGTGAAAGCACATCCTCTATCTCATTCACACTAAAACACAAACATAAAGCTTTATTATATATTCAAGAAACTCTATGAACACATCTATGTGTTATATACTTTAAACCTCAATCAGTAATAACACTTTATTAATAACATTTTAATGCGGACAAAAGGTAATCGAGGAGAATTTTTTGTGAAATTCTGCTATATGACACAATAATCATTAGATAGTACTGATGTAGAGAAAAGTAATATCAGACAATGGAACAATGTTTGGTACCCTTGATATGATTGTATATTACACACTATTTTCAATTTAATGTAAACGTGCATTAAAGTTAGACACTAACACTAATCCCACTTGATCAAATTATTTATTAGATAATACAAAAACAAAAATTGTACAAAAATATACTTTAATTCTTTAGATATTATTAATTGGGAGTCATACGTAAAGCCATATAAATCAAGATAGCTGCAAGTCATGGATTTTGTTTGTTTGGGGTTTTACATCACTCAGTCATTTCATGATGAGACCTACTAGTAGCAGATATAGTGCTGCCTCACTGAATTATCATGTTTCAGGTCCTTGACATGACAACCCACCCAGTCACAGGTTTACAAGGATAAATGGTTAACCCTTTGGAACGGGCCTTAGCTCATATGGGAAATTGTGGGAAACGGCCGGGGATCAAACCCACAACCCTTGGATTACCATAGAGGAACTGGTGCTAATAATCTGGCACTCTAACTAACTGCACCACGGCCCTTGGCTGTAGGTCATGGATGATTGGCTTGTCTATATATACACTGACATGAAATATTTAGGAAGAAAATGGTAAATGTATACATACCTCAAACCATTTTTTGCTGCAGTAATGACTGATAGAGCCCTGGTGACTAGAATCTTGCCATGATATTTCTCTGTCTTGTCTAATAAGCTATGAATGGTTTCCTGCACTGTTGATTTGATCTGACTTTCATCTACCACTGTATATGAACACCAGGTGGCAGCCTGGTCATATACCAGTTTCATGTACAGAGGTAGTGGCAAGGCCTTGCATGCTTTCTCTACAATTTCCTGTTGATAAGGCTGCAGGCAGCGATTTGAACCTTGAAGCCATGCTTTGATAATGAGTGAAATATCTGATTCTGCTATCTTTGGAACATTCAGGAAACACTCAGAAGGCAGCAGTTTCTACAAAAACAAAACACAAAACCAAACACAGAAAATATAATGAAATGTTTTTTAAAGATCTCATAAGATACAGACAAATGTTGTAAGATAAATAAAGCTCAAGTAAATCACCTTGAGAACAGGTACAACTCGGAGTTCCTCAGTGGGTATCGCTGACATGATGAGTTTCACATTATGTTTGAGTTTCTTTGGAACCCAGTCTTTCATACTGCCACCATGGTCACGCAACTGGTCCAAGGAATCCAGCAAAATAACAACCGGCTTCACTGAGCTTGATAGGAGTCTCTCAAACTGTTCAACCACTTGTCCAATGCTCTGGTTAATAAATAAATATATATATATATATATATATATATATATATATATATATATATATATATATATATATATATATATATATATATATATATATATATATATATATATATATATATATATATATATTAGTGTCCTCTAAGGGATGGTCTAAGGATTTAATCATGAGTGTGTGTAGATGATGTGATGGTCTAGTTTAGCTTGCTTGGAGGATGCACACGTAATGTTTATACACAAGTCACATTTCGGCTGATTTCAGTAAAGGTGCCTGAGGGAATGGTGTTTTTGACCAAATCGACCGACAAGCCAGTGAACCATCAGGACACCGGGATATTATCAGCCACAATTGGCCAATTTTAAGACATTGTAGGAGTCGCCAGGAACTTTCAGTTGCAACATAAATAAGAGCATTTTGAACGGTCGCCATGGCAACATAAATCACTGCCATAATCAGATTTGGGAAAGGTCTCCAGGAGTGTGCAATATCTAAGCTAAATGTCACACCGTTCTGGCCGTATCATGCACACAAGCCAAGTTGGCGACATGGTTGTCATGGCAACATAAATTGACCAATCACAGCCATTATCTAATTAGATCAGAAGAAGTTCCTCATATCCTAAAATTATCTTAAGGTATCGTATGTTAGAAATAGGATTTCCTTTTTATTTTATAAGACCATCATCAGATAGTTCTGTGATATCCTTGCCCTAGTCTTAGGGGCTCTCTACGGTATCCTACAGATCCTACAGTATCCTACCGTTTCATTCAACAAATGTCTTTAGGACATGCTGTGTGGCACCTATGTTTAATCTGACCACATCTACTTCATTACTCAGTTATTGCTGATGAACTCCCAGGGACATGGGACCCTTTGAATCCAGCCCAAACTTCCGTTCCAGCCTGCACCTGCGCAAATATGACTGAATGCTTTAATGATCTTGATGTGAATGTGTGTAATGCATTTGATGGTCTATCTATGAGTGTGTGGATTATATGATGGTCTAGCTATGAGTGTGTGGATGATATGATGGTCTAGCTATGAGTGTGTGGATGATATGATGTTCTGGCTATGAGTGTGTGGATGATATGATGTTCTGGCTATGAGTGTGTGGATGATATGATGTTCTGGCTATGAGTGTGTGGATGATATGATGGTCTGGCTATGAGTGTGTGGATGATATGATGTTCTGGCTATGAGTGTGTGGATGATATGATGTTCTGGCTATGAGTGTGTGGATGATATGATGGTCTGGCTATGAGTGTGTGGATGATATGATGGTCTAGCTATGAGTGTGTGGATGATATGATGGTCTGGCTATGAGTGTGTGGATGATATGATGGTCTAGCTATGAGTGTGTGGATGATATGATGTTCTGGCTATGGGTGTGTGGATGATATGATGGTCTAGCTATGAGTGTGTGGATGATATGATGGTCTAGCTATGAGTGTATGTGGATGATATGATAGTCTGGCTATGAGTGTATGTGGATGATATGATGGTCTAGCTATGAGTGTGTGAATGATATGATGGTCTGGTTATGAGTGTGTGGATGATATGATAGTCTAGCTATGAGTGTGTGGATAATATGATGGTCTAACTAAGTGTGTGGATGATATGATGGTTTAACTATGAGTGTGGATAATATTCAGGTCTGGCTATGAGTGTGTGGATGATATGATGGTCTAGCTAAGAGTGTGTGGATGATATGATGTTCTGGCTATGGGTGTGTGGATGATATGATGGTCTAGCTATGAGTGTGTGGATGATATGATGGTCTAGCTATGAGTGTATGTGGATGATATGATAGTCTGGCTATGAGTGTATGTGGATGATATGATGGTCTAGCTATGAGTGTGTGAATGATATGATGGTCTGGTTATGAGTGTGTGGATGATATGATAGTCTAGCTATGAGTGTGTGGATAATATGATGGTCTAACTAAGTGTGTGGATGATATGATGGTTTAACTATGAGTGTGGATAATATTCAGGTCTGGCTATGAGTGTGTGGATGATATGATGGTCTAGCTAAGAGTGTGTGGATGATATGATGTTCTGGCTATGGGTGTGTGGATGATATGATGGTCTAGCTATGAGTGTGTGGATGATATGATGGTCTAGCTATGAGTGTATGTGGATGATATGATAGTCTGGCTATGAGTGTATGTGGATGATATGATGGTCTAGCTATGAGTGTGTGAATGATATGATGGTCTGGTTATGAGTGTGTGGATGATATGATAGTCTAGCTATGAGTGTGTGGATGATATGATGGTCTAACTAAGTGTGTGGATGATATGATGGTTTAACTATGAGTGTGGATAATATTCAGGTCTGGCTATGAGTGTGTGGATGATATGATGGTCTAGCTAAGAGTGTGTGGATGATATGATGTTCTGGCTATGGGTGTGTGGATGATATGATGGTCTAGCTATGAGTGTGTGGATGATATGATGGTCTAGCTATGAGTGTATGTGGATGATATGATAGTCTGGCTATGAGTGTATGTGGATGATATGATGGTCTAGCTATGAGTGTGTGAATGATATGATGGTCTGGTTATGAGTGTGTGGATGATATGATAGTCTAGCTATGAGTGTGTGGATAATATGATGGTCTAACTAAGTGTGTGGATGATATGATGGTTTAACTATGAGTGTGGATAATATTCAGGTCTGGCTATGAGTGTGTGGATGATATGATGGTCTAGCTAAGAGTGTGTGGATGATATGATGTTCTGGCTATGGGTGTGTGGATGATATGATGGTCTAGCTATGAGTGTGTGGATGATATGATGGTCTAGCTATGAGTGTATGTGGATGATATGATAGTCTTGCTATGAGTGTATGTGGATGATATAATGGTCTAGCTATGAGTGTGTGAATGATATGATGGTCTGGTTATGAGTGTGTGGATGATATGATAGTCTAGCTATGAGTGTGTGGATGATATGATGGTCTAACTAAGTGTGTGGATGATATGATGGTTTAACTATGAGTGTGGATAATATTCAGGTCTGGCTATGAGTGTGTGGATGATATGATGGTCTAGCTAAGAGTGTGTGGATGATATGATGTTCTGGCTATGGGTGTGTGGATGATATGATGGTCTAGCTATGAGTGTGTGGATGATATGATGGTCTAGCTATGAGTGTGTGGATGATATGATGGTCTAGCTATGAGTGTATGTGGATGATATGATAGTCTGGCTATGAGTGTATGTGGATGATATGATGGTCTAGCTATGAGTGTGTGAATGATATGATGGTCTGGTTATGAGTGTGTGGATGATATGATAGTCTAGCTATGAGTGTGTGGATGATATGATGGTCTAACTAAGTGTGTGGATGATATGATGGTTTAACTATGAGTGTGGATAATATTCAGGTCTGGCTATGAGTGTGTGGATGATATGATGGTCTAGCTAAGAGTGTGTGGATGATATGATGTTCTGGCTATGGGTGTGTGGATGATATGATGGTCTAGCTATGAGTGTGTGGATGATATGATGGTCTAGCTATGAGTGTATGTGGATGATATGATAGTCTGGCTATGAGTGTATGTGGATGATATGATGGTCTAGCTATGAGTGTGTGAATGATATGATGGTCTGGTTATGAGTGTGTGGATGATATGATAGTCTAGCTATGAGTGTGTGGATAATATGATGGTCTAACTAAGTGTGTGGATGATATGATGGTTTAACTATGAGTGTGGATAATATTCAGGTCTGGCTATGAGTGTGTGGATGATATGATGGTCTAGCTAAGAGTGTGTGGATGATATGATGTTCTGGCTATGGGTGTGTGGATGATATGATGGTCTAGCTATGAGTGTGTGGATGATATGATGGTCTAGCTATGAGTGTATGTGGATGATATGATAGTCTGGCTATGAGTGTATGTGGATGATATGATGGTCTAGCTATGAGTGTGTGAATGATATGATGGTCTGGTTATGAGTGTGTGGATGATATGATAGTCTAGCTATGAATGTGTGGATAATACGATGGTCTAGCTATAAAGTGTATGTGGATGATATGATGGTTTAACTATGAGTGTGGATAATATTCAGGTCTGGCTATGAGTGTATGTGGATGATATGATGGTCTAGCTAAGAGTGTTTGTGATCATTAACGGTCCACCTCTATGCAGGCTGTCCTCATATATTGTTTACGTACTTGATAAGCAAAGGAGCGATGACCATTTAGTCTTTGCATCTGTTGACACACGGAGCTCAGCATGTCCTTGGTGGTGCATGATTTAGCCGTGGTGCCCAGGAAACGCAATATGACATTACAACCTGGAATCCAGGATTTCACTTCAGTGGCTACTTTTGCCATGAGTGAGGTTTTACCACTGCCCGGTTCTCCACAAAACACAATGGGCATGCTGAAAAAAATCAGGATTTAACATAATTTTGTTAATGTTGTTTAACAACCGGGCTTGTGTGATTCTAACCCACTACCTACCGTCCTCCACGTATACAACCAAAACAAGCACAACAGCTCTACCAACTGTGCCAGTGGGTTCGGCCAGAAGAGGCTTTCATATCTTTATGCTGTGAGATTTAATTCTAATTCTGGCAATTTTTATTCAATTTGGGGAGGCAAGGCTTACATTCAAATAAAAAAGTCTTATTCATGCACCTGATGGCCGGATCAACATTTTTATTTCACTTATCTTTAATTAATATCTATGGAAACACATCTCCAAAAACTAATCTAGGCAAATTTCCCTGTGCTCTACTTAAGATGTATAATTTTTGCGTTCCGCAGAGCTATTAAATCGTTATGGGTCATAAAGACAAGTGATAAAATTATATTATGGATATAAGATGCTTTAAATAGCCGAACCTTTCAGATGTGACCATCTCTTTGATGTTATCTAAGACGGTTTGTCTTCCATGAAACTGGTCACTCTTTTTCTGTCCAAACTGAACATGCTGGATGCATTCTAACACAAGGAAGTCACTGATTTCCTTCTGGGATCTCTCAGATATTCCATTTTCTATCATATGACGCAGTGTCTTATCAAAATCCTCACAGAAAGTGTCTATATATTTGGCATGTTCTGAAAATGCACAAAACATAAATTAGAACAATTTATATTTTACCAAATTAATTAAAGAGGAAATAAATATATACAGAACGTCATTTGATGCATCAGTAAATTGCATATTTTGGAATTTCTATTGAGAATACAAAATTAGAAAACAAAATATCTCTGTTTTAATACAGAACACATACCTTTGGAAATAGAAGTGTCTATGCCATTTTCAGTCCACCCCACTGTATATTCACTGATGCTACTACTGGGCAGTTTGGCTGGCACCAAATCATTTCTATTAATAATTTGTTGAGAATAAATTATTCAATCTATGTTGGTTTATATCATGAAACAAATATAAAGATGTCGATTGAAACTAAAGGTGAATCAACACAAGGTATTTTTTACGAAAAAGACATCACCACACATGAGGAGACATAAATCAGGTCCCCAACCAGTCTGAGAGTTTAATATTTTCATATTCTAATGGTGTCCTTTTATCTAAAGGAAATAACATGTTATGGGTGTTACATGAACACACTCCGGTGATTAAGTTATTGAATGGATCTAAAACCTAATTACAATCCATTATGCAGATGCATGAGATTAACATGTGGCCCTGTTATGTGCAAGGGAACTTCACTATGGAGAATTTCCACAAAAAAACATAGCTTAAATTGAAAAAAAAAAGAATGGAGAGTGAATATTGTAGATTTACAGTGTCCTTATGATTATCATGATAACAAACAATCTAATTAGCTCACTACGTCATAAAACTTTATGGGGTGCATACTGCATGATTCATATCTAAAAAAAAAATTGTATGGTGGTACATAAACTGTGTTTTGACTTTGAATAAAACCATAGCTCTAACATATGAGCAAGTGGGGCTGGTTTGATTATCTAATTATTGTGTATGCATAGAAAGGTACAGAGCATATTGGCCTCTTAACATAAAAATCTACACCTTACTCTATTCAGTTACATCACAGAACATGTGTGGAAACATATGACAGAGACTAGAGCTAATTGTGGACTAACTTCAGTTTAGTAAGGAATCCTAGAGCCTCCTCATCTACTCCACCTGATATATCCATGAAGCGGCGAGCCATCCTGTCTTTTGTGTTGTCTTTTAAATCATGAATGTTACGTCTGAACCAGTGACAGGTTTTATCAGTATTTTCTGCTTGTAGGATCCCATGATAAATTTCTTCCTCTGTCACTGAATAGAACAATTCAGAAGACATGTTTAAATTGTTTTAAATTATCTTTAATTTGTATTGTAAAAGAACATATCCTTAGATAGAGATCTACGTTTGTATTGTTAGATATGCTGCAGCCTATAGCAGTCTTCCATATTTAAATTTAACTCTGCAAGTGCATGTGTAAAATGTGTATGTTTTTTTCTACTTCTTTTTTCCTTGAATTGAAAATTTCAAACCATAGATTCAATATGCTCAGAGATAATTTGCTGCAGCCTCACCTCATGTAAAGTTGTTATGTAAGGTTTTTATGTAAAGTTCCTGCTTGACTTACCTGCCCAGTAATATTTATGTACTATGGCAGGATCACTAAAAGACTTAGAAGCTGCTTGGCGTAAAACTATTTGCATTCTTTCAAATGCTTCCCACCATGCATCACGGTCCTGTAATATTTCACATTAAAAGTATTTAGAAAAAAAAATCAAACATCAACGATTTATTAATTCAAGAATATTTGGAATGTGATTGGTCAAAATCAACTTAATGACATATTTTTTCCATAAGCAAATATACCTGGTTTTTAGTTAAAACACCAGAGTAACGAAAGGTCTTAGGAGATTAAAATGTTGAAAGGGGAGAGCGGCAAAATTATTTGGAATTGCTGTAGCCAAGCTGGAAAAACACTGAAACCAAGGTGGCCGAAAAGTTAAATATTAAAAAATCTATTGATGACCTTCTTATTTCACCATCTGCCATTTTAAAAGATCTCATTTCTATAATACTCTTTTTTGTACCTTTTCTAACAAAGAATGATAATAAGAAATCCTTTAAATTCCTTATTCAATCTGACAAGGAATGATTAAAATCAATAGTCTCACTACCTATTCTTTTTCAAAAGGATTCCTCAAGAAAAGCATTTCTTTTTATTTCAAACAATCTTATTTGAAAAAAAGTGATTGATTGTAATCTTGCTACACCTCAGATTTGTTTAATATAGGAAATAATTATATTCGTGGTCCAATTAATTGCAAACCTTTTTCTTTTTCTCTTGATCTGAGTTATCTGCATAATGAGGAAGCTTTGTCCTGATTGGTTGCAGAAGATATTGTTTTGGAACAGAATTTTCATCTCTGACAAACCAATATGAAAGCAAATCTTTGTCCCCTTGACATTCAACTGCATTCAGCATTTTCTTGAAATCTGAGGCCTTGATCTTAGGAGGAAATGGACGATACCCATACTTCTGTGACAGGAATGTCTGAAAATGATACCCAAAATGATGACTCTTTTAGCATTTATTTTGTTAACATTTGACAAGTTCGGAAGACATCACCGAGATGAATAATTATCTACTTTATCTACTTAATGAATATTTATCTATTTTTTAATTGTGACTAATTATTGATGTGAAGATAGTGTAACAGATATCAATTCATTATGGACAAGGTTAATGTTATTTGATAATATCTAATGAATTTTCTGTATCTTCAAGTTGATGTCTGACAAATTGAATGTTTCTTTTGTCTTGTATCAAACCACACCCATCTGTGAAAAATGAGATATAAGTGTAATATGGTATTTTATGATTTCACCCTTACAATAAAATTGGGGCCGGTAGAAAGTCTCTGGCATTCTTTGATTTCTCTCATACAGAGCTCAGATGTCAGGTGATCATCAGTGGCTTCATCACGGACACCCCAGCGCATGTCAACCACCTGAAACTCATAGCCCAGTTCCTGGCAGTACGTCTTCAGCTTTGGATACACTCTCTCCATCAAGGAATTCCTCTCCACTTTGGTATCTAAAAACAGTGATTTGAAATGATGATGCTGAGATTTAATATTTGTTTCAGTAACATTAACAAATGCAATTCTCTCTACTTTGCTTTATGAATGAAAACAGAATTATGTTCTAGGATTATGCACGAATGATATTTTTTAACTGAAAACAGGAATATAGGAGAAATTAGGAGTTGATTAAAGCTAGCTGATTGTCTCTGACCTGTGAATGTGGAACTTGTGAATATGCGGACAATCATGGCAGTCAGAGGAAATTCTATATCCATGTTCCCTGCCACTGCTTCTTTGCATATGGCATCCACTGAATCCAAACTCTTCCTTCTAGTCATCTCTGGTTGTAGCTCTGGTTCTGGCTTTAGCTCTGGCTGTAGCTCTGTTTCTTGTTCTGGTTGTAGCTCTGGTTCTTGTTCTGGTTGTAGCTCTGGTTCTTGTTCTGGCTGTAGCTCTGGATCTATATCTGGCTCTATATCTGGCTCTGGATCTGGCTCTGGATCTGACTCCATATCAGGCTCTATATCTGGCTCTGGCTCTGTTTCAGTCTGAGGCCCTTGTTCTAATTTTACAACTGGTTCAGGTTCTATATTTGGCTCTGTTTCAGGCTCTTTATCTGATTGGTATTCTTGGTTTCGGTATTCCTGGTGATAATGATGATCTTGGTACTGCGGCTGGTACCCAGTCTGGTATATGGGTTGTGCCCCACCATATTGACGCCCACCAGGGGGCGACACTTGTCCAGGCGGATACAACACCTGTCCTTTGGAATCTCCACAGCCCATATTAACTCACCACTCACCCACGCCTTTTCACTGATCCACAACTGAACATTAGGAATCAAACATATTTATATGCACACTTTCAATTCATTATCAAATACTAATGTATATAGCACTGTGAGGTACTATACTCAATGCATGTGTGTACTGTACACAAGGTGATATGATGTATGTACCGGGCAATGTGCACTCTTATTTAATAACTCATCTAATTGAATATAAAGTATATATGCTCACCAACGGACAACACCTGTCCTTTGGAATCTCCACAGCCCATATATATAATATATAGAACAATAACCCAAACAATATATATATATATTGTTTGTTTGTTTGGGGTTTTACATCACTTTCAACATTATTTCAGTCATTTCGTGATGAGACCTACTTGTAGCAGATATAGTGCTGCCTCACTGAATTGTCATGTCGCAGGTCCTTGACATGACAACCCACCCAGTCACAGATTTACAAGGACATTGGGTTAACCCTTTAGGCACGGGCCTCACCTCATGTGTGAAATTGTATCATGAGTTCAATCTCGGCATAGCCGGGATTCGAACCCATGACCTTTGGATCACCACAGAGGAACTGGTGCTAATAAGCTGGCGCTCTAACCAACTGCGCCACGGCCCGTGGCCCACAATATATATATATATATATATATATATATATATATATATATATATATATATCATAATCAATTCAATTCAATTCAATTCAATATATCTTTATTATAGTGAAATATGTATACAATACAGCGCATAGGCTGTAAAATACATCCAGCCCAGTGGACTTACAATTCACTTTTAGCTCAAACATGAAATTAAGTCAATTAAGATCAATTAAGACTGTACATATATTGTCTTTTGTCTAGTATCAAATGCATTATTTACAAACTGAGCAGTGAGTTTGATTGCTTCATCTGACATTAAAAGTCTTACTTTTACATCATCATCTTCAATATCAAAATATGGAAATATACATCTTATTCTGTTAAACAGATCATATCTCAAAAGAGCATATTTACCACAATATAGAAGGAAATGAATTTCAGACTCCACAACATCATCCTCGCACAATAAGCAATATCTGTATTCAATAGGTATATTTTGGTACCTTCCTGTTTCAATATTCAAGGGCAAAATACCACATCTTAACTGTGCAATAGCAGATCTTTGCATTCTATTATATATTTCTGTTACATATTTTTCTGGTTTATATTCTGACTTGAATATATTATAAAATCTTAATTTAGGAACCACAGTCTTATCATTAATCCAGTTTGTACATACATTATCATGAAAAATATCTTTAGCTGCGTTGACATTAACAGGCATATTTCTGCTATACTGTTCTTGAGCATTCAAATCTATACACAATTGTTTAACCTCATTGCACCAATTCCTTTTACATAATCTCTTGTCCCAGTTGAATACTTTTCTTAATATTCTATTCTGGTCTATATTAATTAGTCGATTCCATAACCTTAACATCTCAACTTTATGTCTGACACCACTTGAGTGCCAACCCATATCTCCATTTATGGCAAGGTTTGGAGCAAATTTGTGCACTCCTAAGAAAAATCGGATTGCTCTATTTTGTACAGTATTCATTTTTTCAGTATTTCCAAAACTCCATACTCCAGAACCATAGTTCATAATTGGGGTTACTCCAGTGTGAAACATCTTAGTATAAGTACTATATCCTAAACCTTTGTTTGCCTTAAATTTACTTATAATAGCTCCTAATGCTCTTCCTGCAGAATTAGCTAATACGCCAGCTGTATGTGAATAATCAAGTGAATAATCTATTACCAGACCAAGATACTTATACTGATCAACAACCTCCAAATTTGTTCTCCCAAACTTAAAATCATACTGTGTTTGCTCGTGTCCCTTTATTCTAAAATGCATAACCTTTGTCTTGCCAGTGTTAACTCTCATCCTCCACTTTCTGCACCAGTCATGAACTGCATTAATCATACACTGTAAGTCTTCTTCTGACTCACTTAGCAAAACTATGTCATCAGCGTACAACAAACAACAAATGATAAATTCTTCAGTTACAATACCTTTGGATTTAGATTTAATACAATCAACTATATCATTTATAAATAACCCAAATAAAGTAGGGGAGAGTGAGTCACCTTGTCTTACACCATACTCTGAGGAGAACCAGTCAGTTATAAAACCATTAATGTTAATGCCTGATTTTGAGTTATCATAAATATTTCTAATACATTTTAACATCTTATCTTGTATTCCATATGACATTAACTTATGATACAGCAAGCTTCTATCTACCCTGTCAAACGCCTTTTCAAAATCAACAAATGCAGCATATGTAGGTAATCTATTGGCTTTTCTATTGCGAATAATTGAAGTTAGTATAAATATGTGTTCAAGGCATGACCTGCCTTTCCTAAACCCATTCTGTTCATCCCTGTATATATTGTTTTCTTCAGAGCATTTAACAATTCTTGCATTTAACAATCCAGTAAATATCTTACTTACAGTAGATAATAATGAGATACCTCTGTATTGTAGAGGTAGCCTTGGATCAATCATGGATGACTTAGGGATTGGTTTTATAATACCAATTTTCCAAATTGATGGCGTATACCCAGTATCAAATATTTTCTGCAATAGATGTGTGAGCAACAGATATATATATATATATATCATATATATATATATATATATATATATATATATATATATCATATATATATATATCATATATATATATCATCGGTTGTATACTTTGATGAGGAAATGTCACCATAAATATATATATATATATATATATATATATATATATATATATATATGATGTATCTAGGATGTATCAAATGTATACAATTAATAGTTTGTATGCTGATCTGCTATAGCATATTGCACTCCCCTTTACCCAATATTTGGCGAGTGGCTGATCAATATATACCGTTCCAATGCTCAAGTACAAATGCCAATTTAAAGGTTGAATTTGCTGATAAGTTCGAATTTTAATTGCTATATCGGAAACATGTTTTTCTCTTTACAAGTAATTCCTTATGCACTCTCCATTGCCTCCATTATTGGACCTCTCTTCATACCAGTGCGTCATTTCAATTGTGACAATCCCATCTTGCCATATCAAATATAACTAATAACAATGGCTAAATTTACTATAAACATTGAGTAACCACAGACCTCGAATAAAGTCACTCACTTGCAAAACAGCTTAGCATCATGACTGACCCATTTTTGGTGATACTCAGCAGTTTTCAGTAAACAATGCGGATCATCGACGGAAAATGAAACCAAGCGTTTTTAGATCAGCAAGCCTAGCAACATGTAAACATGCCTTTATATGTGGGTCACACGCATGCATGCCATTGATTTGTACCATATATTTCAACATCTCTAATCTGCATTGTACATCTACCTTACAATATCTCAGGCATGACAAGACACACATGGCTAGTGTGTGGAGCAGGGCTTTATTAAACAAGAAAGTCTTTAAAAATGAAAAATTTGTATGCAATTTCATTTTTGGAAATAAAAAACTGCTAAAAGAAGGAAATGTGCACGGTTTGGAGCGCCACCATCCCAAACTTGCTACGCGAGAGTATGAATCGAATGCAACTTCATTTACACAGAAATCTCTGACGTATACGCATACAAATGTAGCTAGATCAAACACAGCTGAAACAAATACATCTAAACAAAGTACAAGTTGACCAAATAAAGATAAATAAAACACAGATAGACCAAACAAAGTTAAAAACTGCTATAGCAAACACTGCTTAAGGTTATCATAATACGCCACATTCATTATCAATTCAGTCATATCATGACGAGACCTACTTGTAGCAGATATAGTGCTACCTCACTAAATATTTTTATGTCGGAGATCCTTGACATGTCAACCCACCCGGTCACAGATTTATAATGACAATTGATTATTCCTATGGTCACGAGCCACATGTAAAACACCCACTTATGTAAAGAAATCTATGAGAACTTCATTATGTATTACTTTATTACATTCATTATTCAGTGGAAACTGATCTCCCATCTAAAATGTTAAAGGAGAGAGGGAGTAAAAGAGGGAGGGCCTATCAAATATGTTTTGACCTCTTTCTCAACGTCAACAGTTACATATTTTAATATATTTGTATTTTGTTTTAAAGAAAATAATCACACTTGGGACAGTACAGCATGAATGTAAGGGCTACACCATATTTCCATCTAATCTCTGAACAAATACTCACTTGAAACAGCAAAAGGATTCTGACATTATAATATTCTTGAGTGTAACAGCTGATAATGCGTCACACTGGATTATGGTGTTGAGTCGGGAGTGCATTTACTGCTGAAAAACCAATGGTGATTATGGTAGCCAAGGTGTGAAAAGCTCTTAAACCATGTTGGTTGAAAATTGCCTTAACATCTTGTTTATGTCATCTTTCTGATATCGCGCGTGCAGTTGGTGGAGACCTGATTCTTTTGAAGCTCTGGAGGTATCATTCGTGCTTCGTACTTCGCCCCTAACTTCGCCCTTCTACTTCGCTATTTTCGCCCTTCTACTTCGTTATCTTCGCACTTCGCCTGCGCTATCTTCGCCTTTCTTATTTTCACACTTCGTATTGCATTGCCAAGTATAGCCAATCAGTGAGCAGCTTACTGGAGTATATAAAGTTTGCTAAAGGCGAAGGGAGACGATTAGAAGACGAAGGCCGAAAATAACAAAGTAGAAATGCGAAAATAGCGAAGTAGAAGTGCGAAAAAGCAAAGTAGAAGTGCGAATACAGCGAAGTAGAAATGCGAATATGGCGAAGTAGAAGTACGAATATAGCGAAACTTAAAAAGCGAAGTGCGAGGCACGAATGATACCTCCAGAGCTTCATAGATTCTTGATATTGTATGGAGCACCACCTCATTAGAGAATTGTCCTGGATTTCATCATTTTTGGGGGAAATATATATGACATTTGATCTGATGTCTGAGCTAAGGAATGTTAATTCCCAGCCCATTTTAGAGAATGCACTGTCCTATATTACTTTTATATTGAAATGTATTAATTTTTACAGATTAATTCTAAATTTAAAAAAAACGTTAATTAGTTTTTCTCATTAACATATCCAAATATCCAGGTTTTGTCGACATTATACTTTGCTATTATTTTTCATGTGGAAGCACATATTCACATGTACACGTACATCACTCTTATGTCAACATGATTTGAGAATATGATCTAGACAAATATTAATTGTGCAGAGTATTAGTGTGTCCTGTAGATCAACACATAAGACACAACAAATATTATTTACTCTTCCAATTAAGGAAAGTGTATGTTTAGGTGAAATTTTATCATCTGACTTATGATGATTGACAGATCATTAATGGAAAATGACAACAGATTCACCGGTTTGGTTTGGTACTTTCCTGGTATAATCTAATTAACATTCTATTTAGTATTAACATGTACATGCCCCATTCATGGATCTCTAATCTTATGTCTAAACAAATCACTCATCCCATGGCATACCTCATCCCATGGTATACCTGGTTTTTTTCTTCTTTATTCCTTTATTTCACAAAATCTTTCCAAAAACATCTGTAGCAAATGTATTTGAATTATAAATATTTTACATCACGATTTTACATCAGCAAAGATAAAGTAATAACTTCAGTCTTTGCACAATATAATGATAAACAAATAACACATTTCATATTTGATTTATTTCATTGTTTTGTTTTTTTTAAGATTTTACATATTAATATAAAGAAGTGATAGAAAACATTATTTCGAAAGAGTTACTATTCCTGTACGCAGTTGAAGCCAGACATCCGTCAAGAAAAAGGTCAAGAAAAAGAAATTCTATTGCATGACTATATTGGATGACAATAATGGATGATAATATTGGACGATTATATTGCTTGACTATAGTGTATGACTATATTGCATGACTTTATTGCATGCTTATATTGGATGACTGTATTGCATGACCATATTGCATGATTATATAGCGGGTGATGAGATAAGGCCCCGCAATGGTCATACATGACATTAACCGGCCACGTTAAAGCATGACCAAATATATGTTTGGCTCCACCTGGTGCGGGGTGATTTGTTTGTTTGTTTGTTTGAGGTTTTACATCACTTTCAATATTAGTTCAGTCCTTTCGTGATGAGACCTACTTGTCGCAGATATAGTGCTGCATCACTGAATTGTTATGTCGCAGGTCTTTGACACAACAATCCACTTAGTCATAGATTTACAAGGCCAACGACTTTCACAATTTCAATCTCAGCACGAACCCACGACCTTTGAATCACCACAGAGGAACTGGTGCAAATAAACGTGTGCCCTAACCAACTGCGCCACGGCCTGTGGCTGGTGCTAGGTTATATGCCTGAGTTTGACATAGGGGTTCACGCCATACTTCTCATACAGACTGTGGCATGGGTTCTCGCTGTTCTGCCTGACAACCACGGCTTTTCTGCTATTATATTCAGTGAAGTACTGGCAACAGTTCACGGCTTCTAATGGAGGCGCATCCTCATCATCTGAAATAAAGTAAATATAAAGTAAATGTGAAGTAAATATGTAGTATGTAGGTGTAATATGTAAATATGTAAATATGCTTATGTAAATATATAAATGTATATAAATATATATTTGGTATATATTTAGTAGATATTTAGTAGATATTTAGTAGATATTTAGTAGATATTTGGTAGACATTTTGTAGATATTTGGTAGATATGAGGTAGATATTTGACAGATATTTGGTAGACATTTGGTAGAAATTTGATCGATATATAGGAGGTATAGAGTAATACTGACAAATTCAAAGTTAAATATCCCAAGTTCAGAAAGCCATCCATCAATATAACAATGATCATTGGCAATTATATATATATATATATATATATATATATATATATATATATATATATATATATATATATATATATATATATATATATATATATATATATATATCATTGGTTGTATAATTTGGTGAGGAAATGTCACCATAAACTTTTGTATGGGCATCTAT
This sequence comes from Amphiduros pacificus, assembly GCA_949316495.1. Classification (NCBI taxonomy): domain Eukaryota; kingdom Metazoa; phylum Annelida; class Polychaeta; order Phyllodocida; family Hesionidae; genus Amphiduros; species Amphiduros pacificus. Next base: position 23,534,706 of record OX439011.1, read on the forward strand.
TTAGGAAAGCAGAATATCAAGCACAAAGACAAGATATGGCTTTGGTATTTAGCCAATACCCATCATTATCCAACTGCATTATCACTACTACCATGCCAATCCCAATAAGGGACCAAACCACGGCTGCCAGTAAGAAAGACACCTTACCTCTTGGCCGCTCCTACCCAGAATCCCTACTTATACCCAGGAGCATTATTTATACCATATGCATCAATTCCAGTCAGGAACCAAACCAAAGATGCCAGTATTGAAGACAGACATATTACCACTTGGCAACCCCCACCCATAAAAACAGCAGTTATAGCCATATAGCCAAATATAGATGCACCATTCAAATTAGGAATCAAACCATAAACTCCAGTTGGATTGACAGACATATTGCCATTCGACCACTCCTGCCTTCAAAAACCACAGACATCTTTCCACAAAAACACATCTCACAACCTGGCCACTTCCACCCAAAAACAGAAGTTACAGAAATCCATATCAGAAATCGAACCGTAAACACTCCAGTTGGATTGACAGACATATTGCCATCCAACCACTGCTACCACCTAAACGATTACAAAAAACAAAAGTACCTTTATTGACCTCAACAAGGTCATCTTCACTCAGGTGCAGAGCCATCACGGTTTGTGTTGTGTCCAAAAGCGTTTGTCCATTCCGTAATCCTTGACTCAGTAGGAGGTTGTCTTTACCAATGTGTTGAATGATATCATCAGTGATATACTCATGATATGAGTCAGAGGTCGCAGTTACTATCAGATAGTCCAAACTCCTGGGGTTTATCCTTCTTGTTATTCTTCCAAGACTTGTGATAGAACCTAGAGATGGAATTTTGTTGTCTTGTATTTGACCATAACTAATAAATTTACCATTTCCTGTCAGAATAATGTTCTGGTATTTCATCATTGCTTTGGAATATTTCAATGTGTTTACAAGAGTCATATCAAAGAGGATTTCACCATTTGTAAAACCATAAAATGGAGTTCTAAAATGATCTTTTGCGTGTGATAACATTGAACTCAATTTCTTATCGCCTCTTTGGTCTGGTAATGGAGTTGTAAAAGAATGCCATCCATGTTGGTCACAATGTTCCTTCATCTTGTCGCTTACGACATATGCCACTGGAATCACGTATGGACTCAATAATTCCATGTTCCTGATTGTCTTTTTATAAATATGTTCTTTTTTAGGAAAGTGTTCAAACGATGTAAACATTGTGATGATTGCCTCAGTCTCATCATTTGGCTTTTTAAGCTCAGGGGGTTTTGCATCAACCTTATTTGGTTGTGATTCTAAAGTTGACTTATTATCGTTCGTGGGTGCCTTATTATCGCTCACGGGCGCCTTATTATCGCCCACTTTGTTTGTCATACCTCCACTGTTACCCTGCTTCAAAGCAGCTGGTGTGACACTTACATTAACTTTGCTGCTAACACTTGTCACACTCTCAGCTTGCATTTCTTTCCCTGATTCAGAGTTGTTTTTCAAAGTTATAGACTCCATTCTTGTTGTGAGCCCCGATTCTTCTTCGTCCATTCCCCGTATAAAAAGTAAACTGTCTGCGATGCTCCAAGCGCACAGTATTATTGCAATGACATAAAATACTGATTTCACACGCTTTAAAGACAGTTGATGTTGTTTGATAAAGTTCATCTTTTTGGTTCACTCTCTGTCCCCCTGAAAGCATGAACATCAGCATGATTACAACACATCACCATAAATGAAGGACATAGGCTATTTATACAAAAAATATAGAATTTAGCCCCAAAAAAATTATAGAGATGTTTGACAATTGAAAATAAGATTAAACAAGAAAAAGTGGTGATCCACCTGTAACACGGATGGGAAAAAAATTAACAAACAAAACAAAAATTACAACAAACAAAACAAAAATTACAACAAACAAAACAAAAATTACAACAAACAAAACAAAAAATTAAATAAATAACAAAATACATTTAAACCCAAACAATCATTGCAAACTGATAGGGTAGTTGAAATTATTTTTATTCATCTTTGAAGAACATTTCATTTGGTATATGAACAATTTTTTTTAGCACAAATGTATGCAAAGATGTGCCTATCCAGGCTCGATTACGTAAGTTGCTCTATTATCGCTCAGGCGCTATCGCAAATCATCGATCAGACTTGTGCATGTTATTTCTGTTCTAATTGTCCGATTTACACCAAATTTGAACTAAACTTACTTAAAATTCCTTGTTCTATCGATTGGGAAACATTTCCAAGCAATTTAAAAAGATAATTTTATGAAACGATGGGCGAACACGACATAGTTTTGAATGTCCTGCTTTGTTTACATCACGTACTTCTTTTCTTTTGTTTTACTTGTATTCATACGCCGAATACTAGACTGGTCCCCTACCGAGTGTCATGAAATGAGGGTGGCACCAGTCTAATCTATCGCATGCACACGACGAACACTCCACAGTGGCGTCAGTTGCTTTAACAATAATGACCACAGAAAAAAACGAATCACAAACCACAGGAAATGAATACGCATTTCTCATGATCGTACCGATCACAGAATAACACAGATAGTTCCTTTTTTTTGACAAGTATTGCCTGTCAAAAAAGGAACCATCCGTGTTACAAAAAATAATAAATCCTGTGACCTTGGGATGACCTTGACATGACCTTGGAATATGAAAATGCTGTTGCACACTAAAACTCTCATTTTTAGCTATTATAGAACATATTTTATGAGCCGTTGAATTTTCAGCCCAAGGTCACGGGGATTTTGCATTAATTTCAATGGAGAAAAATTGATATTTTCACTTTGTGAAAAATTGGCCATCAATTTGAAAGGTGTCCCATGTGGATATGTTAGAGGGATGTATAGCCCACCTTTTAAGCCATTAATGGTACAAATGCCAAATGTAAAATTTTCTGCCTATTACAAAAATATGATTTTTATGGATTTCCATTGAAATCAATGTGAAAATTGGGAATATATGAGTTCAAGGTTAGGTGTGAAACACAACATTCAGCTCGATTTTAAATCATCATTATTAGTGACCTACTTATAGTAGCATAGAGAAGGAAATTTTACCGAACCTGTATCCTGCTTATATTTATTATGCATCCGCCATGTTGATAAGAAGTGTTCCCACTCAAATAAGATTTCCTGATTGCTTGATCATCCAAAACGCCATATTGCATAGCATCCAATGCAATCAAGTCATTATAAAATGGAACCCTAGACTCCTCACTCGGACACATCTTTCTCTGCGTTGCGATCCTGACCGTATCTCGTCTTGCATGGTAACCATGACAGCGACCCCGAAACACAAAAACAAAGCCACTCCAAGCATTCAAGTATAAGTCACCGACCTCAATCTGATCAAAGCATTTTAATATTTAATCAACCGAGACTACTTTGCCAAATGGTGAAATTATGATATTTTGTTATTTATAAAGGAGGTTTAAAATTTGGGTTTATATAGCAGGGTTAAAATATGTAATTTGCAGAATATGGTTGATAAATGTGCTTTGCTGAGTATGGTTGCCAAAAGATTGAGTTTAATAAATATGGTTAACATAGTGTGTTTTTAAAATATGGTTTGTAGGGTATGGTTAAGAAATGTGGTTTCAGGGTATGGTTGGTAAATGTGGTTTCAGGGTATGGTTGGTAAATGTGGTTTCAGGGTATGGTTGGTAAATGTGGTTTCAGGGTATGGTTGGTAAATGTGGTTTGTAGTGTATGGTTGGTAAATGTGGTTTCAGGGTATGGTTGGTAAATGTGGTTTCAGGGTATGGTTGGTAAATGTGGTTTGTAGTGTATGGTTGGTAAATGTGGTTCGCATGGTATGGTTAAGAAATGTGGTTTCAGGGTATGGTTGGTAAATGTGGTTTCATGGTATGGTTGGTAAATGTGGTTTCAGGGTATGGTTGGTAAATGTGGTTTCAGGGTATGGTTGGTAAATGTGGTTTCAGGGTATGGTTGGTAAATGTGGTTTCAGGGTATGGTTGGTAAATGTGGTTTCAGGGTATGGTTGGTAAATGTGGTTTGTAGGGTATGGTTGGTAAATGTGGTTTCAGGGTATGGTTGGTAAATGTGGTTTGTAGGGTATGGTTGGTAAATGTGGTTTCAGGGTATGGTTGGTAAATGTGGTTTGTAGTGTATGGTTGGTAAATGTGGTTTGTAGGGTATTGTTGGTAAATGTGTCACAAAAGATGGTTGGTAAAACTGGTTAACGAGGTTTCACTGGTAAAACCGGTTTAAATATTTCTTGGTAAATATTGTTGGTAAAGGGATCAATATCGTATGGTTGGTAAAGGGATTAATATCGTATGGTTGGAAAGGGGGGTTACTTTTGTTTGGTTGGTAAATATTGTACAGTTGCTGAGGCAACATATTTGATTTGTTGATATATACATTTGTATTGCCACGTCAGTAACTATATGATGTCATTTGAATTCCACAGGCCGTGGTGCAGTTGGTAAAAGCACCAGCTCATTAGCACCTGTTCCTCTGTGGTGATCCAAAGGTCATGGATTCGATCCCTGGCTGTGCCAAAATTGAATTCATATATTATTTCACATATGAGCTGAGGCCCGTGTCAAAAGGGTTAACCCGTTGTCCTTGTAAATCTGTGACCGGGTGGGTTGTCATGTCAAGGACCTGCAACATGACAATTCAGTCAGGCACTACATCTTCTACAAATAGGTCTCATCAAAAAATTACTGAAATAGTGTTGAAAGTGATGTAAAATCACAAACAAAACGTAAAATTTGAATTATAAGAAAATCTGGATTGTCATAACATGCCAGACCCCTAAGAGATTTTGAAAGAATATTGAACTAACTTTTGGCTGTCTTGATTTTTCCCAGTAACACGAAAGGTGTGCTGCGCCCAATTGCCGTCATGGTCCGAAAGCTGTCAATATCCAGAACTTTTGACAGAGATTGGGCACGTGACAGCTTTGGGGCGACTATTGACAGTCCCGGGGCCATCATGGAAATATCAAAGAATATCCATTGGATATTGACGCCGATTGGGCAGTGGTAGGGTACCCACAAATAGCATTTCCGTCAATTTGAACTTTGACCCAGGCTGGTCCTCTCTCAGCAAGATTATAACACATCGTGCATATTGGTGCACGTAATTGCGCAAGCAAAGATAAATGGTTATTCGTCAGTTACAATTTTTTTGCAGACACCACAGTGTTAACAAATAGTATTTAAGCATTGACACTTTCTAATCTTAATATGCCAGTTAAGGTGTTAAACACACATAACTTTAAATCCAGGAATCATGGCCGAGTCAAGGTGTTAAAAGCATGAAGTGCAATTACAAGGGATGCAAGTTGTCATTACTGTTCAAAACGTTATGGTTTCTTAGTTAACTCGAAATGTTTGTCTCAGTATATACCACACCAATATTCTTTCCTGGTTCAATTTGATATGTCTTTAGTCATTGATGCGTTTCTTTGCGCGAAATTCCGCTTTGCATATGACTCTAAAAGATGGATATTTTAAATGGGTCACAAATATAATTTCCGGTTATTTGAACTATGACCCTGGATATTTCTTGACCTAGTTGGATATTTGCTGTGACGCCTTTGGGACGTGACGGCGATTGGGCAAAACACCTATATTAAATAGAATTTTAAAAACAACACATATAATTTCAGATGAACATTATGTTTAATGATTTTTTTATCATTAATGATTGTATGCAACTCTTAGAGCAATAATAAATATATGTAATAGTATAAACTATATTATAATAAATTGCATACATAATGATCAGAGATTATGAGGGCTGGTGCGTTTACGTCGGAGATTTCTTTGTACTTGTCATCCTTTGATGCATTCAATTCGTACTCTCGCATAAATTCATGTAAATGAAGCCGCATTCAATTCATACTCTCATGTAGCAAGTTTCGTATGGAGAGCTTCGAACCGTGCATATCTCTTTTAGCAGTTCTCAAATCTGCTTGGAAACAAAGATCACCTATGTCACATTAGATTTTCATAATCAAACGCATCTTCAGCAGACGACATTTGGCAAGATTTGTGGCCAGGCCATTTGATATTTGGGGGATGGAGAAATATAAATTTCATCATTAAAAAGAAATTGCATACAAAATATTTTTTTCTTAAAAGACTTTCTTGTTATTGTTGAAGAGGGCTCTGGATATTTGTGATATGCATTTTGAAATTAGAACGTTGACGTTTTCAAAAATCGCAAATTTAATGAAGCACATAATATTTCTTTAATTTTCACGGGGTGTCAATATTTGTGATTTATCTTGTGTCATGCATAATGCTTGGTCAGACAAGTTTGTTGATGATGACTACCATTCCGTATGCCGTGAAAGGAGTACATTGATATTTTGCCAACAAGATCACATGACATGTTAATCAACATTTTTCACGTCAAAGAGCCAAGCTTGCAGATCTGCAAAGTTCCTCGACGACTGATTTCACACACCAGGTGGCAGCATGATAAACAGCGAGTTTCGTTAGACTATGCAGTCCATTATATAATAGGACTATCAAGGACATCTCGTTGCAATGGGTTTGTGCAGCGGGCGAATAATGTCACTATTATGGAGGGTTTGCTCTGATTGGTTGACATAAATATAGAACAGGGAAACCCTAAACAACAACTGCAAGTTCCAGTGACGTGTGACCGGAATTCCGGGCAAAGGCATACGGGCACCTGCGAGCTGGTTTACTGTCCATATATATGGACATGTTATTACTGTCTAGAGTTTCGTCCAAGCCTCCAGGATGTTAGACTATGCAGTCCAATATATATAGGACTATCAAGGACATCTCGTTGCAATGGGTTTGTGCAGCGGGCGAATAATGTCACTATTATGGAGGGTTTACTCTGATTGGTTGACATAAATATAGAACAGGGAAACCCAAAACAACGACCATAAGTTCCAGTGACGTGTGACCGGAATTCCGGGCAAAGGCATACGGGCACCTGCGAGCTGGTTTACTGTCGATATATATGGACATGTTATTAGTGTCTACCAGGATATTATAAAGCTGGAACCTCTCTTTTAGAGAAGAAAACAGGTGTCAGCTCTGCATCGGTCATGGGCCACCAATATCAACGGATGGCAGTCCCTTGGAGTAAATTGTGGACATACATATTTACTATACACTTGAGGGCATACCAAGTGCATACTGCACAGTAGAGGGCGTACCAGACACATATTACACAGTATGGAGCATGAAAGACACATATGACACAGTAGAGGGCATACCAGACACTGACTGCACAGTAGAGGGCATACCAGACACATACTGCATGCACAGTAGAGGGCATACCAGGCACATACTGCATGCACAATAGAGAGCATTACAGGCACATACTTCATGCACAGTAGAGGGCATACCAGACACTGACTGCACAGTAGAGGGCATACCAGACACATACTGCACAATAGAGAGCATACCAGACACATATGGCACAGTAGAGAGCATACCAGACATATATGGCACAGTAGAGAGCATACCAGGCACATACTGCATGCACAGTAGAGGGCATACCAGGCACATACCAGGCACAGTAGAGGGCATACCAGACACTGACTGCACAGTAGAGGGCATAGCAGGCACATACTGCATGCACAGTAGAGGGCATACCAGGCACATACTGCATGCACAATAGAGAGCATTACAGGCACATACTTCATGCACAGTAGAGGGCATACCAGACACTGACTACACAGTAGAGGGCATACCAGACACATACTGCACAATAGAGGGCATACCAGACACATACTGCACAAAGAAGAGCATACCAGACACATATGGCACAGTAGAGAGCATACCAGGCACATACTGCATGCACAGTAGAGGGCATACCAGACACATACTGCACAGTAGAGGGCATACCAGACACATACTGCACAGTAGAGGGCATGCCAGACACAAACTGCATGCACAGTGGAGGGCATACCAGGCACATACTGCATGCACAGTGGAGGGCATACCAGGCACATACTTCATGCACAGTAGAGGGCATACCAGACACTGACTGCACAGTAGAGGGCATAGCAGGCACATACTGCACAGTAGAGGGCATACCAGGCACATACTGCATGCACAGTGGAGGGCATACCAGGCACATACTGCATGCACAGTGGAGGGCATACCAGGCACATACTTCATGCACAGTAGAGGGCATACCAGGCACATACTTCATGCACAGTAGAGAGCATACCAGACACTGACTGCGCAGTAGAGGGCATACCAGGCACATACTGCACAGTAGAGGGCATAGCAGGCACATACTGCACAGTAGAGGGCAAGCCAGGCACATACTGCACAGTAGAGGGCATACCAGGCACATACTGCACAGTAGAAGTAGACTTTCTCTCTATTCACTATTCACTATCACGCTGTAAATTGATGTGCATGTACATGGAGATAATGGCCTGGAATATAAACATGCATTTGTCCTGTGACCAGACACATGCTGTAAATGAGAAGGCGTTTAAAAGATTTTTACGGTTTCATATCAATTTTGAATCATATACTATACAAATACATAAATAACATATTTGTTAACTGCTCAATATTGTTTCATTTTCAAAGAAATCTTACATGTGTTTTTATTAGCTAAGAGTTTTCTTTTGTTATTTTCTACGAGATATATCTACAAGTATATAAACCAAACAATACAGAAAGATTTGTTGATACAAACAAACAAACCAACTATTTAGAATGATGTATATTGCAGGTTTGACTTGCACGACCCTATAATGAGGTTGCTAACTTCAGTATGTCCTCCTTTGTTGATGACTTTCGCATGTCTTTCTTTGCTGTTAACTTCTGTACATCTTTCTTTGTTGCTATCTTTGGTATGTCCTCTTTTGTTGTCATTAAAACCTTCAAAACTGAATTTGTCAACAAAGTGCTGCAGAACTATTTGAGATATAATCCAGTAAGTCTACGCCAAAATAGGGCTTAACCTAAAACAAATTGCAACAGAATTTATTTTGGATGTTTTAGGTCCAGGAAATTGTCCTTTTTAACATATCAAAAGTCAAGAAAAATTTAAGCATGGGAACATGGTCAAAATTACTAAATACTTACAACCTGCTTTTCATGAAAAATCATCCAAAGCCGTGGGTATTTCATGTGACAATTATTATGGTTTCATGAATTTATGTTATCTTTTAACACAAAGCATCATACTGTGCTCTGGTTTCAGTATTATACATGTACATACTAAATGTATATATTAAATGTACATGCAAATGTTTGTTCTTACATGTGCCGTAATCATGATTCAGTTTTCATCAATGCAATGCCAATACTGAATGTATCCATCAATTCTAAACCTTTTTAGATTATAGCTTTTGAAAAGTAAAACTGATTAGGAATTGACTGGTCCTACTTTAAATGATAATGCAGCTTTTGATAAAGAAAATAAACTAAATATGAATGTGCAAAGGTGCCATAATATGACACTCGATTTATTAGACCATAAATGAAGAACATAAATATATACAGATATTTACTTATTGCAAATATACAGTTTGAGGTCAGGATATACCCATTAAGGCAATTACTTGCCGCTATCATGAGAACCACCTCTGATGATGTGCAAAAAAGATGCAGCAACTTGTAAAACTAAACTAATATCTGTCAATAATGTAGTACAGTGGAGTATTATAATATTATATAACAAAACAAATGGTCAAAGCAGGCAACAGGAGTGAGAAAATAAAATGATTAAAACAAGAGAAACAGTGAAAGGCACTCCACACAAATGTATATCGATTAACTGTTTTCTTCCTATTATTTGGCTCTAGGCAATATCTAGTTACATATACTACAGTGATTACAATCTTAGATGTATTATGGTGGTGACAGAGTGTACATATTCTAATGACGAGAATAAATATAGCAATCTGGAATTGTGCATGCATCTTGATAAGATACTATAAAGTACCGTTTGATATAATTAGCAAACCCTTGCAAATTGTGTGTATCTTCTTTCTCCAAAATTACAGTTGGCATCTGATTGAGGAGATTAGGAAGGTCATGTCTGACACATTTGGTTACATATATGTGATTTGTCTGAAGCAATCAGAATTTCTTTTGGGAATGAGTACAATGTTCATGTATGTCTCATTAATTGTGAGTCCTAAGAAACAAAATACTTTCACCCACTCTATTGGTATACAATCTATTTTAAGGTCAATGGTGTTTATCTTTTTCTTTGAAGTGTGGAACATCATAAATTTTGATTTCTGCACATGCAATGACAGTTTGTTTACCTTTAACCAGTCATTAATCATTTCTAATTCATTTCATAGTCTTTCTGTTTTTTTTAATGTGCTAGAAGTTTTAATGTGCTAGAAAGTGTCGTATCATCTGCATATATGATGAAATGGAATATTTTGCTTGAATTAACTATGTCATTTATATAAATAATAAAAAGTAAAGGGCCCAATATGGATCCCTGTGGGACTCCAGTTTTTATGTAAAGTGAGTCAGAATTGACACCATCTATCTCCACAAACTGTTTTCTATTGGTGAGATAGCTTTCAATCAAGTTCAAGGATTGTCCTAGGGGTTAAGCATCTGGTTGATTATAAGTGACTTAATTATAACATCTTTAATTGTTTTAACTAACTTGGTTGATAGTCCATCAAAGCCAAGACTTGTTTTTGGAGCTATTTTATCAATAATGTTTGAAATTATACTTTCATTAATATCAGAAAAACTAAACATGTGATGGTGTCTGAGTGTAAGATAATTCTTGAAATATTTCCCATCAGGAAATATTATTTGCTGAGCTAATTTTGGTCCTATGTTAGTAAAAAATGAGTTAAATCTATTTGCTATTTCTAGTTTATTGGAAATTATTTCATCACTGTCCTGAAAAAAATTAGGAAAATCTTTTTTCTTTTTAGTTTTATTTAGTATACTAATTGTTTTCCAAGTTCCTTTTATGTCACTTTTGAACTTTTCAAATACAGCATCATAATATATTTTTTGTGCAGCTCTAATGCTTTTGTTTAATATATTGTTAAATGTCTTTAAGTTTGTCTTAAGGGTGATATATTCTTCTGTGTTTGGGTCAGCCATTTTACATTTTTTATAAAGATTGTCCCTAAACTGAATAGATTTCATAATTCCCTTTGTGATCCATTTAGATTTTTTATGTTTATACTTGTTAAACTTTACTAATTTTTGTGGCATATGTCTATTTTTAGCATCCTGAATGACCTTATGTAGTATGTTATAGGTATCATTATTTGGATCAGTTAAGATGCCTTCATTCAAATTTATTAATGCTTCAGAGTTGAGTATTTCATCTTTATGTTTATTTATTGATTGATCATCCTGTTTGTTAATTCTGACATAATTGATGTTGCTTTTTTAGGTTGTATATTGTTAAGTAATATAAAATATGGTTGGTGATTAGAGAATTGTTTAATCAGAATACCTGATTTGGCATCTATGCTATTTTCTGTGAGCTTATAGAAGAAATTATCAATTAATGTGCCATGCTTGTTTGAAAATCTCGTTGACAGTGTAATTTTGGGATAAAAACTTGTGAGCATGTCAAAGTAATCATTAAATAATTATCTTTCATTACTTTTTAGTAGGTGAATATTAAAATCACCATTTAAATCTTTAGGTGGTCTGTAAATATTGCCAATTATTAATGGTTTTGAAAGATATCTACCTTTATTTATCTGAATGACCTGACCGTCCCAAGTGTTATAATGAAGTGACATTTTGGGGGAATAGTCAAACTTTTCATGGAGATAAATTATTAGCCCTCCGTTAGAACTACAGTGTCTACCTTGAGGTACATATTTGTAACCATCTATTTCTATTTGTGATATATTATCACCTTCAGCAAGCCAGCTTTCTTGAATGCAGATTGCACCGAATGTAAAATTTATATCAGGAAGCTGTTCAACAAATATTTTGAGTTCGGTAAATTTGTATCTTATAGATTGTATGTTTGTACTAAATGAATCAGAATCCTTTAATAATGGCAATAGGGAATTAGATGATAATATGGAGAGTTATGGATAATGTAAGGCTCTACACAATTATCATCACCATCTTTGTTGACTTCCAGTATTCTAACAAGTGAGTTTCTTTCTATACCACCATAATGTTTTAGTATACTTTCATCTAATGACATATCTATCATAGAAATCAAATACTTTTGTTGCATCATTAGATCTGTCCTTTTCCAATATAACATTGAGATGTACAAGATGTGTAACCTTGTTATGCTAATTATATGAATGATGTATGGTTGTAAGGGTAAATGAAACATATTGCAACAAAATGAGAAACATTGAAATATGAAAACGTTGAAATATGAGGTACATGTTGAACAAATTCAAAACACACAAAGAAATGGGTAAGAGAGAGTTAAACCAATATAGACAGGTAAGTATCAAGTTGTCATAATAGAGATATAAATAATAGAGATTTTTCTCTTTATTTTAAATCCTTTTGGCCATGTAATTTGATGAAGAGCTGCACTAAAATAAAATATGCTGCACAAAATAAAATATGCTGCACATCTTTTTGGAGTACTGTGATATCAATTTGTGGAAACACAGCATTCCATACAATTTAATAATATCCATTTATTAAAAGATTAAGTAATCTATATCATGATATCCATTGTACTTATGGCCGAATAAAAGAAATTTGAGTCATATAGCTTTTGCAAGGACTTCATAGAACTAGTGTTTATAAGGAGGTCGAGCAAGTTGGTACATTCCTGAGAGAAAGTTGCCTCATTAGGGATGGAGAAATGTTTCTGAATGTGTTGATAAAGAGGAGGTGATATCAATTATAACAGATATAAGCTGTGCTTATATATGTTATGGTATCACTAGGAAACCCACTTCAGTATTCTTAACTATATATATCATGTATGTCATGTAGTCACAATGCCATAAATTAATACAGACAAGCACAGGTATTAATTATTGATTGATAGATATAAAATTTCACACATACAGATTGATTATGAGTTCTGAAGGTGATTATGTGGCATTTTTTGTATATTGCAGGGTTATCATTATATTACATAATTTATAAGATTTTTTCTGGATGCAGAAAATGCAAGGCATACATTTACATATTATCTTTGTAATGCTCATAGAATGTTATGTGCCAGACTGACTGGACTTATATGAGAAAAAGTTAAATCATATCTGTCAAAGTATTGAGCATTTTAATTTCCATCAGCAAAAATAAAAAGGCTTCCGGCTGATGGAAACCAAAGTAGTAGTAGTGGTTTATTGACAGAATATTACACATAATTATTCTTTGTCAGATCACATAATTAATGCTAGGTGAAACTTGATACTTATTCTTTGTCAGAACTTCTTTGGCCATATTATTAATGCCGGGTGAAACTTACTTATAACATACTCTTTTAAAGCATTTATGATACCACAGAGGTCATGATTAAATAATATGTAGCCAAGAAAATGTGACACAAGCAAACTATCTGACTAAAATCAACCAAAATACACCAACCATGGTTAATGTGTTTTGCTGAAAGTGCTAAGTACTGCCTGTACTCTTTTGGCCACCAGGTGGTCACATGCATAAAAGCACCTGACATCTACTGTGGTCTGTCAGGGTGTTCAACCTGTACCAATGGAAACACATTAATTGACAAACAGGTCTCTGTTAGTGAAATTACTCCATTGTCCCAATCTCAAGGTTCCCCATAGTTAGCAACTTTACAACACATGTGAGGGCCACGGGCCGTGGCGCAGTTGGTTAGAGTGCTAGCTTATTAGCACCAGTTCCTATGTGGTGATCCAAAGGTCGTGGGTTCGAACCCCGGCTGTGCCGGGATTGAACTCATGATACAATTTCCCACATGAGCTGAGGCCCGTGCCTAAAGGGTTAACCCGTTGTCCTTGTAAATCTGTGACCGGGTGGGTTGTCATGTCAAGGACCTGCGACATGACAATTCAGTGAGGCAGCACTATATCTGCTACAAGTAGGTCTCATCACGAAATGACTGAGATAATGTTGAAAGTGATGTAAAACCCCAAACAAACAAACAAACAAACAACACATGTGTTTGCACTAGATCACTGGTCAGCTGAACAATGTTTGTTGACAAAGTTTCCAATAGATGATTTGGATGTTTAGCACAAGATTTGTCTACTGCCAAATAGCAAACATTTGATCACAAGATTTGGGGTATAAACATATTTATTATGCAAGGAAAGAGTGCCTGTAAACCCCATTTCTTGAATGCTTTAAACATTTAGTTTTGTTTTATATTGTGCTTGCCATGGAACTAAAGATGTAAATAGTATTACTGTCGTTCTGTGGCATTATCCATTAAGCAAAAAAACAATCAAGACCTCATTCTTGATATTTTTCTTCACCAAGAATGCCATAAAGAAATTTCAAGCATTTCGCTACCAACATTCAGCCACCATGTTTTAGTGTTTCAGAGCTTGCTTACCACTGTCATAAATAATTATGTCAGCAAAACAAAACGTATGAATCCATTTGCGACTCCAGCCTATTCAACTCTTTGACCTCCCATGCTGGTTCAATACCAAAGACTTTCTACACCTATTTTCCTGTTACTAGATTAAGAAAGCCAATATGCATGTTGCCAAGTGTGGTACAACTTATCCATTCCAGTTTTTATTGCGAAGGATCATAGTATGAAGTCCCTTTGAAAATAGCTGTATAAATATGTATCACAGCTTGTCGCTCTCATGAGCTGTCTGCAAACCAAATGATAAAAATAGGTTTTATCTCAGCCATGTGTCTATATATATATCATTACTATATAAACTAAGGGCATGGAAGCTGGTGCACCACATTTGTGTCAATCAGATTAAAAATACTTATGTACATCCTAAAATTTAAAGGATATTATCCATTCAATGATAAGATAGCAAAGCATTTTTCAAAAGTGAAAACTTTACCTTATGGCTTTCAAAAATATTTGTTTGAGGGAGTTGAAAATTGTGTTCCAAGAGAAACCCCAAACTTTTCACTTGAAAAGTAATTCTGTTCGCTATATATTGTTCTGCATAGTATCTCATCAACCGAAGGTCTCGGCAATATATCCTAAATCACTCAATATATCCTAAATCACACAATATATCCTTAATCGCTCAATATATCCTTAATCACTCAATATATAGTTAATCACTCAATATATCCTTAATCACTCAATCTATCCTTAATCAATCAATATATCCTTAATCAATTAAAAACTCAATCTCAAAATTATCATATTTATAGTCCTTATTTAAGGCACTTTTCCTTTTTTAATTATATTTCTTTTAGTTTTAGGGTGTTTAATGGATGCTGCTAGAATTGTGTAAAGTAGACTTGGATAATAAAGCTCTTGTTTCTCATCAGAGAAATTGTGAGTTTGTTTGTTTGGGGTCTTACATCACTTTCAACATTATTTCAGTCATTTCGTGATGAGACCTACTTGTTGCAGATATAGTGCTGCCTCACTGAATTGTCATGTCGCAGGTCCTTGACATGACAACTTACCCGGTCACAGGTTTACAAGGACAACAGGTTAACCCTTCGGGCACGGACCTCAGCTCATATGGGAAAATGTATCGTCAGATTGATCTTGGAATGGCCAGGGATCGAACCCACGACCTTTGGATCATCACAGAGGAACTGATGCTAATAAGCTGACACTCTAACAACTGCGCCACGGCCCGGGGCCTGAAATGGTGAGTGAGATGTATTTTACTCTTCTTTATTTTTTTGGTTGAATCTTTTTCTTTTTTTACTTTACTTTGGCAGTCAAAGTTGCATCTGAACTATCTTCCTATTGAGTCTGCCGTTGAAACCTTTTTTTCATCACGTAAATTCAGTGCAATGTTAATGATACTGACCTTATAGGCTTTGTGCCAACATCAATGGATTAATATTTCATGAAGGGGAGAGCATCTAGTATAGTCATTGAAAGGGTTTTAAAGCATTAGTTTTTTTAGAATTATCCATGATTATTTTTTTTAAATGTGTACACATTACATGCCTGAATAATAGTTGACCTGATTTGATTCCAACTTCGTTTAAGGTTATGATGGATTATTTCATATGAATGCACAGGAAACTGGGTCAGACAGTCCATGAACACAAAAAGTTTTAAATTCAGTGCAATGTTAATTATACTGACCTTATAGGCTTTGTGCCAAAATCAATGGGATTAATATTTCATGAAGGGGAGAGCATCTAGTATAGTCATTGGAAGGGTTTTAAAGCATTAGTTTTTTTAGAATTATCCATGATTATTTTTTTTAAATGTGTACACATTACATGCCTGAATAATAGTTGACCTGATTTGATTCCAACTTCGTTTAAGGTTATGATGGATTATTTCATATGAATGCACAGGAAACTGGGTCAGACAGTCCATGAACACAAAAAGTTTTAAAACTGGCCAAGAACAGTTGTGAGCTTCAGGGTCTATGGGTTTTTTATGTAAGAGTCATTCTCGTTGATATTTTATGCAAACGTCACTCTGATCATCATCATCATCATCATCATCATCATCATCATCATCATCATCATCATCATCATCATCATCATCATCATTACGTACCAGTATTTGAAGAATGCAACATTCTAAAATCGTTTAATGGAATCCATGATATTTTGTTGATTAATAATTTCCCTAACTTATGTATAAAAACACCTGATAGAAACCCATAGAAACCAATTCCTGCATACATAACTACTTTCCTTATGCTATACTTTTGTGTTTGAAGTAATTGAACTTTTTTAGACGGACGGATGGGCCCATAATCATTGCATGATCGGGGTTGGATGATATAGATATAGCTAGTTTCATTTCATCTTAGATGGCTAAATCTTTTTATCCACCCAGTATTACATGTGATCATCCTGTTATCATACATGCATGTCTCCAAGAGCTGCATCGTCAAAGGACTTTGACTACTAAACATATCCTGAGACTCAATAGCTTGATATTGTTTTATACTGTGGATGTGTCTGTGATAGTATTGTTGGGACTTCATAACAGTTTTATGGACTGGTCTATTGTTTATTTAAGTCATTGGCTTATTTCAAACAACTACAAAGCATCATACTGCATGTAAGCCTTTCCAACAAAGTTTACATATTACATAAGTATTGCAAATGATATTGTTGAAAATTTGTGTTTTTTTATGTGTGTGTTTTTTTAACCATGATCATTTGATTTAGAAAGAGGTTTGAAATTGATTTGCCTTTCCTTGTGTCATTCAATGCAGATTTCTTACACTGTTCTTGACTCTATGTGACATGTCTTAGTTTTATGTATGGATTCAAACCATATTTAGTATAATAGTCTTGACATGGGTTATTGTTGACCTGTCTGAGAACTACTGCTTGCTTGATGAGTTGTGTGAAATATTGGGAGCACTTGGCGGTGAGATGTTCTTTGTCATCCAAATCTTCGTCTGAAAACCAAAAGGTTAATATAGGTAACATTAATTTGCAATACCATATTACGTAGTAACATTTGCATAATTTGTAACATCTACATAATTTGTAACATTTGCATAATTTGTAACTTCTGCATAGTTTGTAACTTCTGCATGATTTGTAACCTCTACATAATTGGTATAATTTGCATAATTTGTAACATCTGCATACTTTGTAATACCATATTTAATATTTTAATAATTTTTCAAAATAAATACTAGAGGAGAAGAGGTACAGGACTGGATGTGTGGTATTTTCCAATATATCATTAGTTTACCCCCCGCGATGACTGGGGCAAGGTGCCTTAGATGAAGATGGAGCATGGGGCTACCTATTATCTCACTGCCTGATTTATAAGGATCTTGACTTCCTGGTCTTTGTCTGGTCATATTTTCAGTGTTTACTCTTTGTTTTCCATGAATACCCATCAGTCCCCCAGTAACTAAACCCATTTCTAGGATGACATGTGATCAGTCTCCACAGTGATCTGAAGAGCACTTGTATTTCTGTTATTGGTGTTGCTGTCAGGGATATTGGTTTGGTTTCATCAAACTTTAACACAATATGTTAGTAATATTAGTCTGCAAGTGATCGCTTTCCTCCTGGACCACTCCAAAGCTAAGGCAAGATAATTAGCATATCAAGTGGAAAAATTGCAAAGATCCTGAAGATGATCTTGACAACGATCGCAGTCCCTGCCAATACCAACAAATGGTTTCGATCTATGTGATCTCTTCAGATGGATGGGGATTGGTAATTAGCATATTAGGTTTTTAATCAAGTTAATCAAGCAGAGGGGAGCATTATTTTGTGGGATGTCAAAGAGTTGCAAGTGGCATCTGGTCAGATCACAGATTTCTTATGTTTATATACACTTGATGCATTTACATATAATATTATGTACTCTATGGTAGAATGCTTGGGTACAGTTAGATACATATATCGATAAATCTAAAAAGCCGAAATAAATATCTCAGTAACCACACATATAATATTTTCAGACACAAATACAGAAAAAAAAAGATTTTTTAAATACAGAAGCAGGGAACATGTATTTATGATAACATCTGTCAGGTAGTGGATGGTAGAAGTTAATTCTAACTGGACATGAAAGGTATATATATATATATATATATATATATATTGGATTACTTTTATCACCATAACACTGTATACAACTACCTTTTTACTTTGGACTATATATATATATATATATATATATATATATATATATATATATATATATATATATATATATATATATATATATATATATATATATATATATATATATATAGGGAGAGAGTTGCCTTTAAAGATAATCCTGTTTTTGATGTTGTCTCAAAATGAAGTTTCTTTGTTCTTTGGGAAGGTAAGAATAATGCCAATTAACAAATTCTCAATGTAGGAAAGGTTCAGATGTAACTAATGAAGCTCTTTTTATCCTGGATATAATTGCTGCCGTGCGTGTCGCAATTAGGCAGCAGTATCGAATAACCTGATACCCCAGTGATCTCATGAAATATAGATAGCTTTCTGAGTTATCTGTACCGTTGCAGGCTGATCAACAGATGCTGTGACCTGCTCAGCAGAGCATCATCTCCCTGCTAATACCTCAGTCACATTTGTGCCGATTTCAGCAAAGATGCCTGGCTGATGAGTATTTTTTACACAATCGGCCGGCAGTTCAGATTGCCGTGCGGGCACCGGGAGATCATCGGCCACAATTGGACATCTTTGAGACGTTGGACGGGTCATCGGGAACTTTTAGTTGCAACATAATGCCTCAGTCACATTTGCGCCGATTGCAGTAAAGATGCCCGGCCGATGGGTATTTTTTACACGATCAGCCGGCAGTTCAGATTGTCGTGCGGGCACCGGGAGATCATCGGCCACAATTGGACATCTTTGAGACGTTGGACGGGTCATCGGGAACTTTTAGTTGCAACATAATGCCTCAGTCACATTTGCGCCGATTGCAGTAAAGATGCCCGGCCGATGGGTAATTTTTACAAAATCGGCAGGCAGTTCAGATTGCCGTGCGGGCACCGGGAGATCATCGGCCACAATTGGGCATCTTTAAGACGTCGGGCGGGTCATCGGGAACTTTTATCTTGAACATAAAAGTTGCCGGCGTTTCCCCGATGTCTTATCAGCAAATATCATCTTAAAGTACACGGCAGGGTTCCGGCAGTGTCCCGCAGGGACATCGGCAGATTATCTTAGGGCTGCCGGTGGCATCATGCGGTGAAAATATGATTATTTTTATTTCATGTGTTCACAGACCATCGTCAGATGATCCCACGGGCTCCCTCCGATATCACATAGACGTCTTTAGGATGTCCTTCAGACGTCTGTCAAATGATACAGACGTCTTTAGGATATGCTACAGACGTCTGTCAATGACCAAGACGTCTGTAGGACATCCTACAGACGTCTGTGCTATTCAGTGTTGCACGTGCCGTGCGGTGCCCTTTAATAATGTGACCACAGCTACGGCATATCTCAGATTGTTGCTGACAAACTCCCCAGCGCCTGGCAGACTGGGAAGTCGTCCGATATTTACATCCCGGCCGGCGCCAGGTGCAAATGTGAATGAGGCATAAGCAATATCATTATCCGCTAAATGCACGTACAGAAAAAAACCTAATCAGCTTGAAAGGAATAGAAATACTGTTTAAAGATGTATTGAAATTATATGATATTTTAATAGATATTCTCTAACCTCTGTAATACCTCAGTCACATTTGCGCCAATTTCAGTAAAGATGCCCGGCCGATGGGTATTTTTTACAAAATCGGCAGGCATTTCATTTTGCCGTGCGGGCACCGGGAGATCATCGGCCACAATTGGGCATCTTTAAGACGTCGGCCGGGCCATCGGGAACTTTTAGCTGCCACATAAAGTTGCCGGCGTTTCCCCGATGTCTTATCAGCAAATATCGTCTTAAAGTGCACGGCAGGGTCCCGGCAGTGTCCCGCAGGGACATTGGCAGATTATCTTAGGGCTGCCGGTGGCATCGTGCGGTGAAAATAGGATTATATTTATTTCATGTGTTCATAGACCATCGTCAGATGATCGCACGGGCTCCCTGCGATATATCATAGACGTCTTTAAGATGTCTTTCAGACGTCTGTCAATGATAAAGACGTCTTTAGGATATCCTACAGACGTCTGTCAATGATCCAGACGTCTTTAAGATATCCTGCAGACGTCTTTGTCATTCTTGCACGTGCCGTGCGGTGCCCTTTAATAATGTGACCACAGCTACGGCATATCTCAGATTGTTGCTTATAAACTCCCCGGCGCCCGGCAGACGGGGAAGTCGGCCGATGTATACATCCCGGCCGGCGCCCGGTGCAAATGTGACTGAGGCATAAGCAAAGCTTTCATGTCTACAAAGTTCCCTCATGCATAACAAATTTATACATCTTCCACTCACTTTGATCGTTTGATGATCTCCCTATTATACGAGCACATGATACCCATCAATAAACATGATACCCCTGCCAATCTCTCCGACCAAGGATTAAATATAGTGGAGTTGTACAGTTCTGGTTCCGGCAAAGTTGTACAGTTCCTGTGTGTACTTTTCAATGGGTGAACAAACAACATGGGGATCGGCACTCGGCCTATATAAGAAAGATTGAGGACTCAGTGACCTATCCTATATAAGGTAAATCATTTATCTGTGATCCATGTGATCAGTGCAGTACAAATGGGAAAGGATTATAAAACATTACACGCCAAAAAGGCCATCAGGTTGGGGGAAGGTATCTGAGCTGTGCCTCTTCTCGTCTAGTTTTATTGATACCACCAATTTCTACTGTCAGTCATTTGCTCATTGAAATTCGTACCATCTGTCATTGTTACTTGTGGCATGGTAAACACATAATGTTGGTATTCAGTTTTATTTGTTCGTGGTACTTGTGTTTAACTGTCTGTTGATTTTCCGGCCACCTACATGCCACTTCTTAACTTAATGGCATACATACCATCTGCTAACTTTATAACGCAACTCTCCAACTGCATGTAAACATATCATTTGGTAAAGGTTTTCAGTATACATACCATCAACTCAATGTTTTCAGTATACTTATCATCTACTGAATGTTTTCAGTATACGTACCATTAACTCAATGTTTTCAGTATACTTATTATCTACTGAATGTTTTCAGTATACGTACCATTAACTCAATGTTTTCAGTATACTTATCATCTACTGAATGTTTTCAGTATACGTACCATTAACTCAATGTTTTCAATATACTTATCATCTACTGAATGTTTTCAGTATACGTAACATTAACTGAATGTTTTCAGTATACTTATTATCTACTGAATGTTTTCAGTATACGTACCATTAACTGAATGTTTGTAGTATACTTACCATCAATCGAATATTTACTTGACATCTACTGAATGTTTTCAGTATACCTACCACCAACTGAATGTTTTCACTATACTTACTATGTGCTGAATAATTTCAGCATATTTACCATCAACTGAATGTTGAATGTTTTCAGTATATTAACCATCAACTGAATGTTTTCAGTATACTTACCATTTGTTTCTTGGCCTTGGCGGCTGCCGTCTGTGATGCGTAAAGCCATCACCGTACTGGACATGTCAATGAGTGTCCGTACACTGTCTATTGCACTCCTGACAATACTATTGTCCTGGCCAATATGTCTCATCAAATCAGTTCTCAGGAACCCGTCGTGTAGATCAGCATTTTGGGTGATGATAAGGAAATCTATTGTTTTAGAATTGACATGTTTAATTCTCTTCCCTACTCTTTTCAATCTTTGTAGTGTGAGGGGACCGTCCTGGGATTTTAAGTCACCAACGTTGATGTTTTTACTGTTACCAAGCAAGACAATATCTCGATATTTTGAGGTCATTTGTAAAGCTTTCAAAGTCTGTACTAATCTCATATCAAAAAGAACCCCTTTGTGCATACATCCATAAAAGGGAGTCTCAAAGTGTGTTAAGGCATGAGTAAATAGCTTTGCTATGGTGTCATTTCCGGTGATGGAGAAACAACTCCAGCCATGCGCCTCGCAGAAGGCCACCAAATTACTTCTTACACTGTAATATAATACTGGTATGACAAATGGTTTCAATAATTCCATTTTTATCACCACGTTCTTAAATAACTGTTCATTGCGTGTAGAGTACTTATCAACAGCGGTGATCAATGTCAGCAATGCCCTTTTCTTCTCAGGAGTATTGTCCTCTTCTTGCTCTGTAGACATTCCACCATTTTCCTCTTTATTATTTTTCATATCGTTTTCTTTTGAAGACTCTGAATTGTTTCTGTCCTCTTCTGCATCCGCTTGTATTTCGTGCCTGTCTGCTTCTTGGTCCGCTTGTCCGATTCCTTTCAATATTGGAGTTTCAGTTCCATATATAATTTGATTCAGCATAATAAAGCTGTCATAAAAACAATATATTGTAACAAATATATACACAACGGAGGTTAACTTACGCAGAAACATCAGTATAAAAGTTGCTGATATCAATGTATTTGTATTTGTCCGTATATTATATGATAAAATAGAGTCAGTTTTCAATATTATGCCAGTATAATGTTTCATGTACTATGTCATATTTTTGCATCCTCTTTGTAAGACTATAGCTCAGAGGTTTTGATAATGATATTTTTATCCTTATCCTTTGGGATTGTTTCGTGTAGAGTGTATCATTCGGTGATGCGTGAGGAACACTGAGTTATGATACAACATTCCTTAAGATTAATGGTAATGTGTGGTTCTATGTTTTTCCAAGTTAATGTATCCCTGTCTCCTGTAGACGTTACAAAGAAATTCATTTTCTGTTAACATTTCTTGAAGACATCGTTTTGAATTTTTAAAACAATTGAAAGAAAAAGAGGAGAAAGATTTATATATTTTCTGTACTCAACACATAACAAATAGCACATTAAGGGATCAATAAAAACCTGAATCTAAACAGCATAATCATTGATAAAAAATGACAACAGCTTGAAAATAGCTTCTTTTGTACAAAAAAGCAAAACTAAAACGTAAAAATACTTTTATGAGAGATCATTCTGTTAACGATAATCTACTTAATTGTACTCTCATTTCCAAATGTCAAATGTTCAAATAATCCAAGAAAAAACAGAAGAAAAAAAGAATTCAAGAAAAAAAGAAGAAAAAATCTACCTTACCTTGATACTTTTTCTCCCGAATGTTCTGCTCAACCTTCGATCAATGCTCTCATTAATAAGCGATGACTCCAGTGGTTTCTCTGGTGCCATAAAAGGTGTTTACTGTTGCTTGGATACCAATGTACATGTAGGACGGGAATAATTCAGTGTATTGATGCGTTTTGTTTTAGCGGGAGCCCCCTAGTGGCAGATTAAAAAAAAGTCAAAATGGTTACATTCTGAAAAAACTGCAGCTGTATAGTGTAAAAAAACGGAATAGATTAATGTGGTAATGAATTAAAGCAATATATATTAAATTGTTACCACTGCTATATTTCAATGAATAGAGATGTAAACATATGTATATGTTACAATTTTCAAAATGGTTTGGTATAAAATGAAGAAGACAAGCAAAATAGTTCTGCAGGTTACTAAAAAAACGGAAATAAGAGGAGTGTTTGGCAATCGGGTATATGATAACGATTATAAAAAAACCCAGATTTTTAAAGTCTCATGTGTATATACTTTGTCTCTATTTTTCCCATTTTGGAGTACAAAGCAAATAATCTCTTTTACCTGGATCATTATCACAACAAACAATGTTATGAACACTTCTCAAAAAGAAATCCTCGTTTTGGTCATACAATCTACATGTATAGAACCTTTTCTGTCTTGCATTCTGTACATGACAAATATATTTAGTAGTGTGTTTTGATATGTACAACTAGCCACCTTTTTAGTCAAAAATATACCGGACCATCATGTATTTAGATATAGTTTCCATATTGTTATATTGTAAGTTAAATCATCATTTTCATTGCATATGTACTTGTATTAGTAAATAAAGTATCATCAAGACTCAAGACTCAAGACTCTCTCAATCACTAGAAGGTATTAATGAAAAGTGATACATTTTCAGCAGTTGAACAGTTTTCCGTAATTTTATGAAATCAATGTATTTTGGGATAAAAAGAAAGTATTCATTAAGAAAATCTCCCACCAGAGGACACTCACCACCAACACCCATACAAAGTCCTAAGAACGTTGATATCACTCCCTCCACGTCAGGCAGAGCTGCGGTACAAGGTTAGTGTACCAAGGCACCAATCTTCACAATATGAGGTCAGTGTACCAAGCCACCAATCTTCACAATATGAGGTCAGTGTACCAAGGCACCAATCTTCACAATATGAGGTCAGTGTACCAAGGCACCAATCTTCACAATATGAGGTCAGTATACCAAGCCACCAATCTTCACAATATGAGGTCAGTGTACCAAGGCACCAATCTTCACAATATGAGGTCAGTGTACCAAGCCACCAATCTTCACAATATGAGGTCAGTGTACCATGGCACCAATCTTCACAATATGAGGTCAGTGTACCAAGCCACCAATCTTCGCAATATGAGGTCAGTGTACCAAGGCACCAATCTTCACAATATGAGGTCAGTGTACCAAGGCACCAATCTTCACAATATGAGGTCAGTGTACCAAGGCACCAATCTTCACAATATGAGGTCAGTGTACCAAGGCACCAATCTTCACAATATGAGGTCAGTGTACCATGGCAACAATCTTCACAATATGAGGTCAGTATACCAAGCCACCAATCTTCACAATATGTGGTCAGTGTACCAAGGCACCAATCTTCACAATATGAGGTCAGTGTACCATGGCAACAATCTTCACAATATGAGGTCAGTGTACCATGGCAACAATCTTCTCAATATGAGGTCAGTGTACCATGGCAACAATCTTCACAATATGAGGTCAGTGTACCAAGTCACCAATCTTCACAATATGAGGTTAGTGTACCAAGCCACCAATCTTCACAATATGAGGTCAGTGTACCATGGCACCAATCTTCACAATATGAGGTCAGTGTACCAAGCCACCAATCTTCACAATATGAGGTTAGTGTACCAAGGCACCAATCTTCACAATATGAGGTCAGTGTACCATGGCACCAATCTTCACAATATGAGGTCAGTGTACCATGGCAACAATCTTCACAATATGAGGTCAGTGTACCATGGCAACAATCTTCACAATATGAGGTCAGTGTACCATGGCAACAATCTTCACAATATGAGGTCAGTGTACCATGGCAACAATCTTCTCAATATGAGGTCAGTGTACCATGGCAACAATCTTCACAATATGAGGTCAGTGTACCAAGCCACCAATCTTCACAATATGAGGTTAGTGTACCAAGGCACCAATCTTCACAATATGAGGTCAGTGTACCATGGCACCAATCTTCACAATATGAGGTCAGTGTACCAAGCCACCAATCTTCACAATATGTGGTCAGTGTACCAAGGCACCAATCTTCACAATATGAGGTCAGTGTACCATGGCAACAATCTTCACAATATGAGGTCAGTGTACCATGGCAACAATCTTCTCAATATGAGGTCAGTGTACCATGGCAACAATCTTCACAATATGAGGTCAGTGTACCAAGCCACCAATCTTCACAATATGAGGTCAGTGTACCATGGCACCAATCTTCACAATATGAGGTCAGTGTACCATGGCACCAATCTTCACAATATGAGGTCAGTGTACCATGGCAACAATCTTCACAATATGAGGTCAGTGTACCATGGCACCAATCTTCACAATATGAGGTCAGTGTACCATGGCAACAATCAAGCCACCTATCTTCACAATATGAAGTTAGTGTAAAAAGGCACCAATCAAGCCACCAATTTTCACAATATGAGGATAGTGTTCCATGAATTTTTTATTCATGCTGAAACTGAAATCTTCATTTTGAAGTTTTATTTTTGCATATACATATAGAATTGAAAAAAAAATTGTTCTGATAGAAATTATAAAAAAAATAATGACTTTATACAATAAACAAAGGTGAAATCTTCCTGTTGGGATCTTTTTAGAGCAAAATGAAAGTCAGAACATTTAAAATGTGCTTTTTTTTCTTTTTCTTTTTTTTGGGGGGTGGGGGAAAATAGAGAAAGTACAAAAAAAAATAAATAAAATGTCTTTGTTAGCAAAGAAATGGAACCATTTCAATTTACATACAATGCCGTGACTCTACATTATTGACACAGGGTGATACATGGCTCAGTGGTTACATGTCAGTCTTATATGCTAAAGGTCCAGGGTTCGAATCCTGGTTGGGAAAAGTATTATTTTCATGCTGAAGGTGAACTCTTAATATTGGGGTTCTGTTTGAGTGATATGTACTTCAGGAAACATAAATTGATTTGTCTATTGCAAATGCAGAAGAATATAAAATAATAAAAATGACTTTATACCCCCGCCCCCCCCCCCCCCCCCCAAAAAAAAAGAAATGAAATCTTTATATTGGAGTTCTTATTGAGTAATTTGCAGATCAGAAGAATATATTTTTTATTATTTTATTTTGCAAACATAGACAATATGAATAATACTGACTTTATATAGTAAACAAATATAAAATCTTCATACTGGGGTAATATTTGAGCAATATGCATGTCAGAACATATGGAATTGAATATGTGTTTTCCCATTATAGAAATATAATAAATAGTATCTTTATGCAGAAAACAAATATGAAATCTTCAAATTCTAATTTTATTTTAGTTCAGACAAAATAAGAGTTATAACATGGATCCAATTTCAAGATTTTATCATAGACTTTAAACTTGTATGTTGACCATGAGGCCAACCTTGAGCATCTATGAATATATCCAGTGCAATGCAATAGTTCCAAGTGTTTCAGCACTGTCATGTGTCTCACAGGTCTGATGATTTGCTTTGACCTTTTCTCATGACGAAATTGCTCACTCAACATTTAGCCTGGATCCACATTTAAAAATGAACATGGACTATACCTATCCAAGGTGTTGTTAAAATTCATCAACCCTTTAAACATACCTGCAAACAATGCTTATTCTTAGATACATTCAATCAGATTTTATATATTCCAAAATAATATTCAATATTCTTCAAAATTTGGAGTTGTCAATATTTGACCATTTCAGTCACTGACAGGATGGAAATCAACAGGTCACATGTCACCTGTATGTGCATTTCTCTGTTGTCCAGTGAGATCAGCCAACAATGCATGTGTATACTCATATGTGCAAAGATCACCTCTTGGAAATGGTGTCAATGCCTCTAAAATAGTTCTCTCGTTTCACAGTTGTTTAAACACTATTAACAAAAAAGAATTAGAATTTCTATATTTGAAATAAGTTCAAATATTGCAATCATTGTTTTAATCATCAAATAAAACCACAATTTGATTAAAGAAACATGTGTAGTAATAATGCTCAGATATGTGTTCAGTGATTTGCACACTATTTTTGACATGTGAAAGTGACCAATCTCAGCAAGCAAGTGTTCCCAGCAGGACGCCAGTTCATATTTGTAATCTCTACCACTGGTACCCTTACCTGAGACTTTCCTCTTTTTGTCAGGTATGTTGGCTTAAGGGAAAAACACGTAATGGACTTCACAACCCCATTAACCCTGAAAACCAATAACCCAACATGTAATTCATTATATAGTTCGTTAAAGTGGGCACCCTGTGTCAGTTTGTTGCAACTTGAAAAGGTTTCTGATTCATAGTCTAGTGTGTTTCCCATCGTTCTGGTGACTCAATATTTACATAATGCACCAGCATGCTGCCTCTCATCTATGGTCAGTTTGGTTTATAACCAACGCTGTAATTCCCAAATTATACAATACCTCTGGAATTCCCAAATTATACAATACCACTCTTTTATTCCCAAATTATACTATACCACTCTATAATTCCCAGATTATACTCTACCACTCTGTAATTCCATGATTATACCATACCACTCTGTAATTTCATGATTATATTATACCACTCTGGAATTCCACGATTATACTCTACCACTCTATAATTCCCAGATTGTACTCTACTACTCTATAATTCCCAGATTATACTATACCACTCTATAATTCCATGATTATACTATACCACTCTGGAATTCCATGATTATACTATACCACTCTGTAATTCCCAGATTATACTCTACTACTCTATAATTCCCAGATTATACTCTACCACCTTATAATTCCATGATTATGGTCAGTTTGGTTTATAACCAACGCTGTAATTCCCAGATTATACTATACCGTTCTTTAATTCCCAAATTATACTATACCACTCTATAATTCCCAGATTATACTCTACCACTCTGTAATTCCATGATTATACTATACCACTCTGTAATTCCATGATTATATTATACCACTCTGGAATTCCACGATTATACTCTACCACTCTATAATTCCACGATAATACTATACCACTCTGTAATTCCCAGATTATACTCTACTACTCTATAATTCCCAGATTATACTATACCACTCTATAATTCCATGATTATCCTATACCACTCTGGAATTCCATGATTATACTATACCACTCTGTAATTCCATGATTATACTATACCACTCTGTAATTCCCAAATTATACTCTACCACTCTGTAATTCCCAGATTATACTATACCACTCTATAATTCCCAGATTATATTCTACAACTCTATAATTCCCAGATTATACAATACCACTCTATAATTCCACGGTTATACCTTACCACTCTGGAATTCCCAGATTATACTCTACCACTCTATAATTCCCAGATTATACTCTACCACTCTGTAA
Organism: Amphiduros pacificus; assembly: GCA_949316495.1. Lineage (NCBI taxonomy): Eukaryota > Metazoa > Annelida > Polychaeta > Phyllodocida > Hesionidae > Amphiduros > Amphiduros pacificus. The sequence goes on from OX439011.1 coordinate 23,564,019, forward strand.
TTCCACGATTATACTCTACCACTCAAAATTCCACGATAATACTATACCACTCTGTAATTCCCAGATTATACTCTACTACTCTATAATTCCCAGATTATACTATACCACTCTATAATTCCCAGATTATATTCTACTACTCTATAATTCCCAGATTATACAATACCACTCTATAATTCCACGGTTATGCTATACCACTCTGGAATTCCACGATTATACTATACCACTCTGGAATTCCCAGATTATACTCTACCACTCTATAATTCCACGATTATACAATACCACTCTATAATTCCACGATTATACTATACCACTCTGTATTTCGCAGATTATACTATACCACTCTATAATTCCACGATTATACTCTACCACTCTGGAATTCCCAGATTATACTCTACCACTCTGTAATTCCCAGATTATACTCTACCACTCTGGAATTCCAAGATTATACTCTACCACTCTGTAATTCCACGATTATACTATACCACTCTGTATTTCCCAGATTATACTATAATACTTAGTATTATAGTATTTTCCTCTGTTTTCCTTTACAGATTGACCCCAAAACTATAAATTGCTCTCAAATTGTTAATTATGAACAGATTTTGATGAATAAGGACTCTACGAGCTCGTATTTGAATGATGTAGATGATAGAATAATAAAACATGTAGATAATTTCGTAGAAATAGGCTTTCTATTTTCAAGGTCATTGAAAGGTCACTTCAAGGTCACTGGCAATATTTGATCAAAATAGCCTAAGAAGGTTGACATTCGATCACATATCATTTGTAGATGTATTCTGAGTAGTAAAAAAGTTATATCCCTATGTCTGCCATTTCTAGTGATGGATTATATCATAACAAAATGTATGATAGTTTATATATTTTAATCGGCATCTGTACATAATCAAAATGGCAGTAGTGCTTATTTCTAAACCGTTTATTCAAAGATTATTTGGCGATATAAAAAATCTATTTATTATGTTGAATTTTCAATGCTTCAAGCTGTATAAAATTAAATTAAATCAAAATATTATATGTACCAATAATAACAGAGAAAAAATATTTATATCAGCAGTTAAGAGGTCAAATATACATCAAATATTTGGAGTCACCAGTCTGATTTCGCTTAAATGCTAATTGAGTTAGGAACATCACTTGGTTTGAGTACTGTGTACGGGATTCTTCTTTTCTGGTTTCTTTCTTCTATTTGCTTTTCCACTTCTTTAAGATTGCTACAGAATCTGTAAAATGACGATGAGAATCTGTCAGATCATAATATAGATCCATAAGATTATGATATGTATATCTGTGTGATAAAAATTTAAATCTATGAGATAACTATTTGAATCAGGGAAATAATGAATAAGATCTCATAATCAATTATTTGAATTTGTTTGATAATAATGGAAACCTAGCAGATTTGCCCCGTATCAAAAGGACAAAAAATGGCAAAATGGCTCTTTTTGAAGAGGGACATTCACAGCATGACACAGACATAATAACGCTAAATACGGCATGACGGATATTCATTTCCCACAACTGAGATTCAAATCCCAGACAAAAACATGGAAGACGGACATCGTATACCTGAGTTTTCACCCCCCCCCCCTAAATATGTAGACTTACTGTCACAGGACAGATCTGTTGACATATCCCATATTATTCCTAGTTCCTAGTTCCTAGTTGAAGAATACAAGATATAGATAAGTACATGTATATAGGCCTGTCTGGTCTGTCCTGCACCAACCACTCCCCAACTGACTATAGCAGCGTCGCCAGCCCAGTACTATACCAGTACAATATTCACCCAATCCCTTGCTGGCTTAGGGGCGATCCATTTGATTTTTGTGGGGTGGGGTGGGAGATTTTGGAAAAAAAATTTATTCACCCACCCCATCCCAGAAAAAAAATTTATTCACCCACCCCACACCAGAAAAAAAAAATTATTCATCCACCCTACCAAAGAAAAAAAATTTATTCATCCAGTACTGCTGTCCCACCCCACCCCACAAAAATCAAATGGATCGCCCCTTACTGAGCTCTGTGTTTTATTTGCATTATATGACATTACCTCTGTAAAGCAGTCACTGAGCACTCATCATAGGCATACTGGACTTCAAAGTCACCAAGGGCCCTGGTCCCACGGTCACTCAGAATGCGGGTCATTATCATTATTTCTTGTGTTGTTTTCATGTTTGGCAATGCGTTCAATACATCTGATTCTGTTCTCTCTTTCTGCAAATCGTCAACCACATATCTCAGGTCTCTAACAGTTTTATTAAAATTGACAATATCTCTCAAATGACTTTCAAGGGAGTGGTAATTTCAGGAAAAAGTGTTAAATTAGTTATGTGATTTCCCCAATTGGTTGGCCTATATTTTCTGATAGGCAATTATCAAAAAGGAAACTTTGACATGGGTAGCCACAACACAACTTTGTTTCTCGAAGATTTACTAATAAATAGTTAACATAAAGTTCTAACCTTGTCCGTTGGAGGATGTCCATACAAGATGAGTGGACAGGAAGGCACAAAAGCATAATCATCGTATTGTTTAAAATTGACAGTTGCATGCAGAACACTGCACACATATATGATGGAGGTCACTGTGAGCACTAGCTCATCCACTCTGCTGAACTGACTCGGTATACCCTGGAAAACAGTATGAGTGAAAGTATGGTAAAATAATCTTATGGTAGAATGATGTATTGAATGATGTATACTCTCGTGGTAGAATGATGTATTGAATATATAAAACACTATGGTATAAAACACTATGGTATAAAACACTATGGTATAAAACACTATGGTATAAAACACAATGGTATAAAGCACTATGGCATAAAACACTATGGTATAAAACACTATGGTATAAAACACTATGGTATAAAACACTATGGTATAAAACACTATGGTATAAAACACTATGGTATAAAACACTATGGTATAAAACACTATGGTATAAAACACTATGGTATAAAACACTATGGCATAAAACACTATGGCATAAAACACATTCATGGTAAAATGCAATAGCGGAACTTTACATTGAAAAACGATGATAAACACTATGGAAATATGCTATGGTAATATGCTACAATAAAATACCAACATAGATTGTGATGGTAAACCTCCACGGTGAATACTACGTCAACATGCTGTGATAAAATGCTGTGGTAACTATATGGTAAAAGATAATGATAAAATACTACGTTGAAATACTAAGATAAGTTTCTTAAGGTTTTCCAGTTCTGAATATATCAAAACCAAAGCCTGCTAAATATGGCACTTAAATAGAACATAATAGAACCTCATTGACAAAACAACCTCGATGAAATTATATATAAAGAAAAAATGGTTGGTAAATACATAAAGAAATACATAATGGAAAAATAAAACATTTCATCTTCTGCTGTGTTTCTATTAATGAATAATTCAATCTAGAGACATCTGGCTTACTTGCATATTAAAACCCCCTTCCTCTGTTGGGTCTGATAGTTCTTTAATCCAATTTTGCAGTTCTGTGTCACTTTTTATGCTCTTATAAGCTTCTGTCTTTTGTCCATAGGCTTGAATAGAAGATTTTAAAAATATAATAATTCAAGAGAAAAACATAATATCATTAAAAAGATTTAAAGGCATCAAATTCTTTTTTTTTTTGTTTCAAGGAAATAGCATCTAAGTTTATATATTTAGCTCTATCTTATCCAAATAATTCCATTAAAAAGAACAATAGCTAACTGTATGTGTGTTCCAAGATCTCTGTGACATATTGTTTTATGGCATTATAAATCAAAATAGCATCATCTCTGTATGGGTAATAAGGTAAAACTTCAGGGTCTGCCACCTGTTGAGGAAAACACGCATAATAAATTTACAGTTTTCAATACATCTTGTTAGTGGTATATAGCTCACTGTTTACGATGCGAATATTGATCATGAAAATGTCTAACCTGCTCAGGACAAGACTATGAGATAAACTTTAGAAATAATCAAATAAGTTTTAATCTCAATTTAGATATTCAACATGACCCAATCAGTCACAGTAATTTATTTGATACTACAATCAGAATAAAAATTAAAAATAAGGATCATTTAAAAAAAAACTGACCCCTCTGTCCTTTAGGTCTTCTGGAAGTGTGCCTTGAACATCCAGTCTCCAGTTTGGGTAGGCTCTGCCAATGAGACCAATACATCCTTTTGCTCCCATTGTCATATTTTTGTCTAACCAACCTGCCGGAGCCAGCAATGTAGAAATTGCCTGTCTAAAAAAATCAAATAAAACACCATATTCTTATTGTTTTAACAAATCCTGACTTCTTTACCCTAAAGAAGAAATCATTAAATGTGAAATAGACCCAGTTGCCTACAATGATTTCTTCTTTGCATTGACACCTGTTATCATTATATAGGATATATCAAGTCAGCCAAAAGCATGTTATCGCTACTCAATTCTCTAAATTTTTTGTCACAGGGATCTTTATTTTGCATTTTCACAAAGACATAATAACTCATTTACGAAGCATGGCCTTACCATGGAATGAAAAGAATAATCTGGGATGTAATGGTTGCTGTGCTCACCAGACTATGCTAGTCCAAATATATTAGGAATATCAAGGACCTCTTGTTGCAATGAGTTTGTGTAGCGGGCGAATAATGTCAATATTTTGGAGGGGATTGCTCTGATTGATTGATATAAATATAGAACAGGGTAACCCCAAACAACAACCATATATTTGCAGTGACGTGTGACCGGAGTTCCGAGCACGGCATACGGGCACCTGCAAGGTGGTTTACTGTCCATATATGGACAGTTATTAGTGTCTATGTACTCACCTATTGATGGCTATGAGGAAGAGGAAGTGAGGTGCTAATAGCCGGAACAACGGATGGGAAGGTGACAGATGTCTGTGAGCAGCCAAGGCCACGCATTCCATCAGAATATGAGTAAAACCTAAAATAGATTTGGAGCTCTTTTGATCTTTCCATTACTGGCTATATCAGGTCAGGTAAAATATAATTATTATAATGGTAACTCCATGTATATATTCACGATTCGAGATTTAGGCATCTGGGACTGCATAATGAGTCATCATCGATTAAATCTTAATCAATGTCTATATTACTCTCATGGAATGGCTTACATTTGATTTGTTTATATTCAGGACTTTGGCATAATGTAACCTATCGTTTATAAAAAGTGAGGTCTGTAATAATCCTGTTATTCAGAAAATAGAAGGTCAGATAAAAGCCATAGAAGCCACCGGAACTCAATGCCCCACTCTTTTTGGAGAGTGACTGGGGATCTTTCTATTGCATTATCAATTATAAACCAGTGAGTTTGAGTGGAAGTCTGGATCGTACAATAACTGTAGATTCTTATTCCTTTTGGATTCTTACACAGGTATATGCAATTCCATACACTCACCCATATGAGAGATTGATTCGTGAACATTCGCATCTGCATTGTTAAACCACATCTTTGCTATCAACCATGTATACTTTGGATCTGATGGTAGAAATACCTGAAATATGATAATTATAAATATATATCAATAATTAGACGAAAGTAGTAAAATGACTTAATAAATGAATAGATTGAGTCAAGTAACAGCTGAGTGACCTAATGAAATCATATGATAGCTGAGTGTGACCTAATGGAATCACATGACAGCTGAGTGTGACCTAATGGAATCACATGACAGCTGAGTGTGACCTAATGGAATCACATGACAGCTGAGTGACCTAATGGAATCACATGATAGCTAAGCGACCTAATGGAATCACATGACAGCTATGTGTGACCTAATGGAATCACATAACAGCTGAGTGACCGAATGGAATCACATGATAGCTGAGTGTGACCTAATGGAATCACATGACAGCTGAGTGACCTAGTGGAATCATATGACAGCTGAGTGTGACCTAATGGAATCGTATGACAGCTGAGTGTGACCTAATAAAATCATATGACAGCTGAGTGTGACCTAATGGAATTACATGACAGCAGAGTGTGACCTAATGGAATCACATGACAGCTGAGTGTGACCCAATGGAATAACATGACAGCTGAGTGTGACCTAATGAAATCATATGACAGCTGAGTGTGACCTAATGGAATTACATGACAGCTGAGTGTGACCTAATGGAATCATATGACAGCTGAGTGTGACCTAATGGAATCACATGACAGGATTATCTGCTACTTTGAGACATACTCACAGGATTATCCTCAGCTGGTGCCTGGAATAGCTGGATGGCAATGGGTAATAACCGCTTCTCATTGTTCACATAGAACAGGCACATAGGCGAGCAGAGCTGCAATTGATAAGTAATGTCTTATAATCAGTACATCTTAAATCGTCACTGCTGACTTATCACAAGTAATGTTCAGTCTATATAAAATGGTGCGTTCTGTGTATCTATGCATTTTTTTATATGAATCATTCAAATTCACATTAACGGTTTTATCGTTTAAAGGGTTGAAGTAAGCTACTGTTACCAAATACTATTATGCTATACGTTAATACATTTTTTGTTCAGCTATACCTTTCAAACCGGGGACAACCAGTATTAAATTGGCAAATGTCAATAAGGCATGTTTTAAAATGATTTTCATTCATTAACACTTTTGTAAGATTAACCTCAGATATACATATACTATACTCCTGATGAACAAAAATACTTTACTTACTATTAAATCATCCTTGGATTTGACCAAGTCTTCTGTGATAGAGTGGTTCACTATAAAGAGTCTTTTATTCTCTAAAGAACTTTGAAGTGTTGCACCTTCTAAGAAAGGTTGTACCATTTCTTGGGTCACTGCAAAACTAATATCTGGAGATTTTTTATTCTAGTCAACTGTGTGGAGTGTTGTTTGATTAAAGGGGGAGTTCCTAATAATTGGGTTGTTCCCCAAACCATGTGTTTTTTTGTCATAAAATCATTCATTTGGTTGCCAGTAGTCATCTCACAAATTTCAAGTGTATCTTGTAAACATTGTGATGATCAAATTTCACTTCAAAGTTTGGATCATGACATATCTCCGAAGTCAGTCCGGAATTTTATTACCCCCTGTCACGTGGGGTGGTGACGTAGAGAGTGTAACATTTTGGGAAAACCCCTAGCCCAGCATCATGGAGTCGGAGGGAGATTTTACAGATAGTGATTGTTCAACAAGTGTTTCTGACATAATACAGGTCCAAAGTTTATGTGGATCATCTGAGGATGAAAGAAGTGGGGTCTGAGGCACCTTCAGGCTGCTTTATTGAGCAGGGTTAAGTTCAGGGATGGCAATTTGACCCCCCACGACAAACAAGACTCGTAGCCGGCAAACGTGATTGAGAAGAGTCTGACAGTGGGGATGATCTTCAACAAATCAAAATATTATATGTTATGACACAACATTCCACACTGTGCCAATTAACAATTATGAAAACAAAACATGAACCTTGGCCATGCGATTTAACTTATCTTATTTTTCAGTCATTTGTATGGACCACAAAGTATATACTCAAAGTTTAAAATCTTGAAATGACTTGCATATCACAAACATGTTCATATAAAATAATAGTTAAAAGAGGTTTTAAAATTAAGGACCATTTTCCTTAAATTTGACAATATTTTGGTAAATGTTTTCCTGGGGACAACACATTGAATCACTGAGGTATCTACATTCACCTCTCATTTCAACACCCTGACCTCATATGCTAGTGTTTCTGACACTGCCACTTGATCATGGTATCAGTAATGGAGACTAGTCTAGAACTTCTTTCCTCTGTTTTGTGGATTGTGAAATGACCTCTGTTCAGCTAATCTAATCATCACTAGGTTTGGGATGTGGTCTAATAAGAATTACAGTTCATTTTAGCCTAGGGAACCTCTGGTAGTCATTGTTTAAGGCCCAACTGTTACCATATTCTGACTCAAGAACAAAACGGTCTCTTCATAGATAACCCTGGCTGTGTTTCAATCCTGCATATTTTGTGTATTTCAAACTTTTGTTGCCACAATTTTTGGGGAATTAAAAACATTGATCCCTTGTCAATTACTTTTGTTGCAAATATTTATAACACACAATTCCCCTGACAATGAGAGCAGCTTATTTTGAGTACATGTTGAGGGTCCAGCTTCACCCACCATTGTGAGACCCAGTTTCCCGGGATAAGGAGTTACACCCGTGACGTATAATCTCCGAAGTTTTATTACCCTCCCGAACCCGACCTTTCTTTCCAGGACAGCCTGCTGCCACAACAAAGATCCACTTTGTAAATAAACAGTTGGCCAGATTAAAGTAGGATGTGTGTGATATGATATCTTATTACCATATATTTCATTGCATGTTAAAAGAAAATAAGGTTAGATTATTAGGAACTCCCCCTTTAACATAGGAATATTTTGTGTAGAATATAGATTGTAAAATTTTGTATTTAGTATGCAGTGTATAGAATAAATTGTTCAAAAGGTGGTGTGTAAATTATATGTATGTGTCTAGAATGAATATAGACAGCAGAATGTAGTGTGTAGAATGTAGTGTGTAAAATGTAGTGTGTAGGATTTAGTAGTGTGTAGAATGTAGTGTGTAGAATGTAGTGTGTAGAATGTAGTGTGTAGAATGTAGTGTGTAGAATGTAGTGTGTAGAATGTAGTGTGTAGAATGTAGTTGGTAGAATGTAGTGTGTACAATGCACTGTTTGTGATGTAGCATGTAGGATGTAGTTTGTAGAATTATAAATTGTAGCATGTCATGTGTTCATGTATTGCAAAGAAGGTAGTGTATCAATATTAATCTGTATAGTTCTGAGACAAAACAACTCTGTAGATTAAACTGTAGATTACACTCTGAAGTATTTACATGAATGGGGAAAGTTTTCTTTGTAAATAAGAAACAGTTTAGATTACTTTCTTGTGGGATACCATGAGGTAAAAAAGGCAGTTTAGATGTCAGTTAATGACCTGAAAAAAGGGGCAATATGATGCTTTTTACAAATTAATCTCAAAAGATAATATGGACATATGTCTTTATTACCATACATATCATCATTTTGAAACTCATATACGTTATAGACATCATTGACTAGCACGTGTAAACCCACTCGGAAACTAAGATCATGAGAGTACGAATTGAATGTATCTACACAAATAACTGACGTATACACATTAGCCCTCGTCTTCTCTAATCAATATAGAATACAGTATGTTATAATATAGTCTATATTATATCATATATTTATTACTGCTTTAAGAGCTGTATGCAAAAAATAAAACGGTTATTCAACATTCCACCTACACAAGTTCTTTGGGAAAAAAGACAGAAAATTACTCACTTTTCCGGGATTGCAGTGCACAGTTTTATATGTAGTGGATTGCAACCTGCAACGCAGCGGTCAGCAAAATACTCATCATTCATCCATAAGCCATCTTCCTTGATACTCTGAGGCAAAAAACAATCTCTGATCAACAGTTGTTTCACTTGAAGAGTCTAAGTTATCCGACTAATCAAAATCAATTGTTACCATTATTAATTTTGTAAATTTCAATAGTTGGCTCACGCTCTACAAACCCAATACCATTACCCATAAGCCCAATACCATTATACTTGAACCGAATACCATTATCTATAAGCCCAATACCAATATACCTGAACCCAATACCATTATACTTGAACCCAATACCATTATACTTGAACCCAATACCATTATCTATAAGCCCAATATCATTATACTTGAACCCAATACCATTATCGATGAACCAAATACCATTATCGATGAACCAAATACCATTATACTTGAACCCAATACCATTATACTTGAACCCAATACCATTATACTTGAACCCAATACCATTATCCATGAACCAAATACCATTATCATGAACCAAATACCATTGTCCTTAGATATTGAGATGTTTAATACCTGCATAATTGACTACTGTATAACACAGGCATCTGAGATGAGGGACTTCTGTATAACACAGGCATCTGAGATGAAGGGACTGCTGTATAACACAGGCATCTGAGATGAAGGGACTGCTGCATAACACAGCCATCTGAGATGAAGGGACTGCTGCATAATACAGCCATCTGAGATGAAGGGACTGCTGCATAATACAGACATCTGAGATGAAGGGACTGCTGCATAACACAGGCATCTGAGATAAGAGACTGCTGTATAACACAGGCATCTGAGATGAAGGGACTGCTGCATAACACAGGCATCTGAGATGAGGGACTGCTGTATAACACAGGCATCTGAGATGAGGGACTGCTCTATAATACAGGCATCTGAGATGAGGGACTGCTCTATAATACAGGCATCTGAGATGAGGGACTGCTGTATATCACAGGCATCTGAGATGAAGGACTACTATATAACACAGGCATCTGAGATGAAGGGACTGTTGTATATCACAGGCATCTGAGATGAAGGGACTGCTGTATAACACAGGCATCTGAGATGAGGGACTACTATATAACACAGGCATCTGAGATGAAGAGACTGTTGTATATCACAGGCATCTGAGATGAAGGGACTACTGTATAACACAGGCATCTGAGATGAAGGGACTGCTGTATATCACAGGCATCTGAGATGAAGGACTACTATATAACACAGGCATCTGAGATGAAGGTACTGCTGTATAACACAGGCATCTGAGATGAGGGACCGTTGTATATCACAGGCATCTGAGATGAAGGGACTGCTATATAACACAGGCATCTGAGATGAAGGGACTGCTGTATAACACAGGCATCTGAGATGAGGGACTACTATATAACACAGGCATCTGAGATGAAGAGACTGTTGTATATCACAGGCATCTGAGATGAAGGGACTACTGTATAACACAGGCATCTGAGATGAGGGACTGCTGCATATCACAAGCATCTGAGATGAAGGGACCGTTGTATATCACAGGCATCTGAGATGAAGGGACTGCTGTATAACACAGGCATCTGAGATGAGGGACTGCTGCATATCACAAGCATCTGAGATGAAGGGACTACTGTATAATAGTTTTTGTTCTTATGTTTAAAACCTTTCTTACCCCTGGTATTGGGAAGGACTCGGATCCATACATTGTCTTGACGTCTTGCAGCTTTTGCCATCTCCCACGAAAAACATTTTTCAGTTTACTGGTCAAAAAAAGTTGGTATGCTCTTTTTGTCAAGTCCCACTGAAAATATGAAGAATATACCGGATTTAATAATTTAATAACTTAAAGTTTATTTGACTTCCCTGAGGGTTGTTTCAGGAAGTTTATAGTGTTCCCTGGTAATTACAAACATGGTTAAGTATATGGTTATCTAAGGTTACTTTATGTACTTTATGGTGATTTTCTTAAGCTTATAGGACTTTCCTGATAGTTATTTAAGGCTTATACAACTTCATTGATAGATATATAAGGTTAAAAGAACACTCCAAATGGTAAATTAAGGCGTGTAATTCACCTGGTAGTTATCTGAGAACACTTCATCATTTGGCAGATCAGCAGCCTGTAATTGAAATAATGAGCATTTTATTTAACTTATAAGTATATAAAGTAGACAAGGAAAATAAAAAATGGAAATGTACAAATAGATCCATGACTTGGAATTTTTCTATGAGCGAATGAGTTTGGCGGTAAAATACTGCAGTTGACATTACTATGTATAAAAACTCTGGTGTACATCTGCATCCATACATACTCTGGTTGACATCACTAGACAATACTCTGGTTGACAACACTAGATATATACATACTCTGGTTGACGTCACTGGACATACATACTCTGGTTGACATCACTAGACAATACTCTGGTTGACATCACTAGATATATACATACTCTGGTTGACATCACTAGATATATACATACTCTGGTTGACATCACTAGACATTATACTCTGGTTGACGTCACTAGACATACATACATACATACTCTGGTTAACATCACTAGACATAATACTCTGGTTGACATCACTAGACATAATACTCTGGTTGACATCACTAGACATACATACTCTGGTTGACATCACTAGACATACATACTATGGTTGACATCACTAGAAAATACTCTGGTTGACATCACTAGATAATACTCTGGTTGACAACACTAGATATATACATACTCTGGTTGACGTCACTGGACATACATACTCTGGTTGACATCACTAGACATACATACTCTGGTTGACATCACTAGATAATACTCTGGTTGACAACACTAGATATATACATACTCTGGTTGACATCACTAGACATACATACTCTGGTTGACATCACTAGATATATACATACTCTGGTTGACATCACTAGACATAATACTCTGGTTGACATCACTAGACATACATACTCTGGTTGACATCACTAGACATACATACTCTGGTTGACATCACTAGACATAATACTCTGGTTGACATCACTAGACATACTGTATACAGACAAATTTTCGCAACCTTTTTATTTTCGCGTTAATTCGCGCCAGGACGTCATTCGCGAAATTAAATGGACGCGAAATTGAAGATGCATTATGCAATATGAGATCGTCATGTTAAAAAGCGGGAGTGACGGGGACAAGCTCTTATTTTTGGCGCGAAAACAATTGGAGTCTATCAACACGCATTGAAATATTAATATATTGCGCAATGATGGATCCCTGGCTTCTCCTCGTGTTGCGGACGTGAATTACCGCGACTTCACGTACATGATATTTACGTTTTACTTCATGGATAAATTCTCGACCTGCGAAGCATAATTTGTGATAATATTGGGTAAATACCTTTATTTATCATTTAAAACGCAATTAAAATCGATCCACGTGTGAAGGCATTTCTGTCAAAAAGGGAAGACACGACTCAAAGCAGTGGAAACAAAGACGAAATGCAAAACTGTGAACGCTGATAATTGGAATCAGTGAGAACAAAGTCAAAACAAAGTGTTTCAAATTTTTTTGTTTTGTTCTGTTCTCGACCTGCAAAGCGTAATTTGTGATAATATTATGTACTAGAAATCCAAAATTCGCGAAAATAAAACAGCGCGAACCTGTCTTAAACGGCGATGGCGCGAAAATAACTAGGCGCGAATTTTTCTCGGTATACAGTACATACTATGGTTGACCTTCCTATGTATAAATACTCTGGTTGACATCACTATTCTGGATACACATACCCCTGGTGGCATCCCTTTTCCTTCTGGATAATGCTTGATTTTGTAAGTGTTTTGTTTTCTGTTGAGTTCCTGGCTTCTCTGGTCGTGTCTGTCTTCGTCATCGCAGGCGAAGCAGCTGTCATATTCCTTGATAAGAAGCGCCCTGTGTTGCACAGTGTCACTAAGAGGCACCCATCTGTGTATGGGAAATATATGGGTCGATCCTAAAAGGAACACACACATCATGGCTCAGGCTTGGAATATAATACACAATGTGGGTTACTCCTTAACGTGAAAATTTGTACACAGAGCAACAGAGTATTAATATGAAAAGGTATGATAAGATCTAGGAAAAGGGAAGATATTTTTCATATACTTTGGACTACATATATATTCCAGGGTCGTGTTGCTGTCTTTGAGGGTGTAATTGTGATATGCACAAAATTTATAAACTTCTATTTCCTTGTTCGGTTTATTATCCGTTTGTTTGGGTTTTATAACACATTCAAAATGACTTTTATTTCTTTTTTATTCTTTTTATTCTGTCATACATATAATGGAAATGTGTTGTACTTGGAAATAAATATTTATGTCCCACACACACAACACACCTAATGCACACTCAATTCCAAATAATGTGAAACAAGTGTTGATTTTAAAAAATCAAGCTCGCGTAAGTTTGCAAAATCCCAAGGCAAAAAAACCCAATGCAAAATCGTCTTACTCTACTACGCACTCACAAATCACTTCTCAAACAAAAGCGACATCTAACGGTGTAAGCAGAATTATTGGGCCAAAACATGGCCGCCATGGACCGGTAATCAGGGTAGGCTCCATAGACTTACGGCTTAATCATCTTAAAACCTCGAACATCTAGCCCTAAAGGCAAAACAAACGCGAGCGAAAATATGCTCATGCCCAGTTGATATACAATTAAAGGCAATGCTAGAATCCTAGAAATGCGTATTATAGTCAGGGATTAGAAGTGTGCATGACAACTCAGATGTCTACTTTTATCCCGTGATATCTCGTGAATATCCCGTGAATAACGCCTTAATGACAGATCTGGATATACACAGAAAGCACAGAAGGTAGCACGTGACATCCTAATCTTAACACACTCCACATGTTAAACGTCATCAGTTTGTGTGCACAATTAAAATGACCTGACGAAATGGAAGCACAATTTTCCAAAGAAGAATAATTTTGACTGTTTATGAATACTACAATCGTACAGGTCTACAGAACTGTGTAAAATTGAATTGTTCCTCCTGAAGTGTGAACTATAATGTCAAATGTGACACGTACATTTTAATTTAGTTATTGCCAAGTCATAAAATCGATAATAGCATACCGAAATTAAGTTTTAAAAATATGGAGCAATGCATGACTGATTTTCAATAGAGATATATGCCTGAATAATTTAAATGATTACATAAATAAAATAATAATCGTATATATATATATATATATATATATATATATATATATATATATATATATATATATATATAGTCCAAAGTAAAAAGGTAGTTGTATACAGTGTTATGGTGATAAAAGTAATCCAATATATATATATATATATATATATATATATATATATATATATATATATATATATATATATATATATAGAGTCCAATATTACCTATAATGACCAGTCTACATAATGTATCTACACTGCCTATTGTCAGAGAACGCTTTTATAAAATCTAGGATGCAACAGGCAATCATAGAGAGATTTGGGTCATGTTTAAATGGTATATCATGCTATCTCCCTGAAATCAATCAAATACACCTGCCAGGTATATCATGCTTTGCTCAAAGTTATAAGTTGTACACTTGTACTTCAGTGACCATCGGGCCATGGCGCAGTTGGTTAGAGCGCCAGCTTATTAGCACCAGTTCCTCTGTGGTGATCCAAAGGTTGTGGGTTCGATCCCCGGCCATGCCGAGATTGAATTCATGATTCAATTTCACACATGAGCTGAGGCCCGTGCCAAAGGGTTAACCCGTTGTCCTTTTAAATCTGTGACCTGGTGGGTTGTCATGTCAAGGACCTGCGACATGACAATTCAGTGAGGCAGCACTAACTCTGCTACAAGTAGGTCTCATCACGAAATGACTGAAATAATGCTGAAAGTGATGTAAAACCCCAAACAAACAAATCTAGTGACCACTGTTGTGATATGTTCGGATGTTAAGACTGTACCAAGACACAAATATTAATGAGCAAACAGGCATCTGTAACCCAAATCAAGTGTTTGCACTGAATCACTGGTCAGCTCAACAAAGTTTGTTGACGAGGTGATCATTGGATGATTTGGATTTAAGATAAAGGATTTTACCTTCCAAATCCACAGAAATATTTGTTGGAATATTATAAGTAACATTTGATCACAAAGTCTAGTCTATAAACATTGATATCTTGAAAGGAAAAAGTGCATAAAAATCTGATCTCATGAAAGTCTCATGAAAGTCTCATGAAAGTCTCAGCCATCCCACCCTACACACTATCCATCATTCGCCTTTACCTTTACACGTATCATGTAGGTTTTAGTTTTTTATTGCCTATGTATTCATTTTACGCTGCATTTTAAGCAAAGTAGCCACATATTGAATATCAATTATGCAATCAGTTAATTGCATTAGCGGATCAGTGTCTGGCGTTCAGCGAATGGTGTGTATTATGCAGTTAAGTGGCTTTCGTTGGAGACTTTTTACACCACATTTATTCCACATATACGGTGACGAAAACATACACATCAGACTTGCGGGTGCGTTTAGGTGTTTGTCAATTATTCTATATATTCACCAAGTCTCTTCCGCCATTTGATCCTAAAGATTTTTATTTGATCCTGAATTGACAATCTGTATTTTATGTCAATGTTCTGTGTGGCGATATGGCGCCTTTTTATGTAAGCATTTTTGGATAGGTTGTGGTAGATATATAATGAACCAAAATATTTCATGTTAGTCACTGTAAATCTATCTATTGAGGAGTTCTTGTGATTATCTATCAGTCACATATATCCTGTATGAACTGAGCATCTACTCAAACAAATGAGAGTTTAATTGCAGAAAAGTTACATTTTTTCATTATGACTTTGTTCTCCCTAAAGAGGAAACATGTGACTCAGGAGGGTCTAAATGCAAATTAAATCCAGTGTGGTAGATTAAAAAGACTGAATAATGATGTATTTGGAGAGCATTCACCCATTTGGTTCAGATAAAAAATCAATTATGAAAGTCAAGCTGTGAAAGAAATGAAATCAAGATGGTTTAAAGACGATTTGTATTATCACATTTCTTTCTTCGATAAGAGTAGAGCATTGAGTCCTTGTGGCATTGACCTGACAATTCCTGAACCGTATTAAATAAGTTATTAACAAAGCCTTTTCCATATTTTACTTAAAAGATAAATGGATAAAAGATAATATAACTACAAACCTCTAAATGCATTATGAACTTTGACATAATCGACGAACCATTCATCGTTGATGAGATCGCCTTCCCTCCATAACTCAATGTTAGTGATGGCGGCCAAACTCTCAAGGGCTTCATCTTTGAACACATACCTATCCTCCTGTCCTTTTTCAAAATCATTTCTTAATGTGTTATCCAATTTCAACTTTCCTGTAGAGTTGTTTTGATCATCATAGAGAATTATATAAACCTGAAAAAAGTAAGTGCAATGCATTCATGGACTGTTTTTATATTGTCTTCCTTTTGCCTCAAACATTATGAGGCGATATTTTTCAGAGAACTTGGGAAAATTGAAAATCCAATTCACTGGTGAATCTGACCAAAAAGATGAATAGAATTCAATCCGTACATTTAATTCACATTTAAATCAAGCCGTACACGAATAAATGCATGATATGTTCGTGTTTAAATGCATCCAATTTTCCCTAATAATAATCAGATTGGTAACAACGACTCATAACAAACCATTGCCAACCAGTGCGAACCATGGGATAATTACAACAAACTATAACAAACTGCAACGCGGCCGACGTATTGAAAAGGCCCTGGTGGGTTCCGTACCATTTGTTAAGAACAATAAGGAAACATGAAAACTACTGGAGACTAAGTATGAATGGTAGATATAGATTTAAAACGACACAACTGTATCCAGGTACATCTCATAAAATTAACCAACATGTATTTGCCCTCTGTGCGATCAATGTGTAATAAATTAATAATGCTATATGTTTCATTTACGTGAATATCAAAATTCCGTTCATATAAATAGAAAATACGAGAATGGTACAAAACACCATTAAAAATCAATAGTTGATGAAAGGTAAGTATTTTTTATGATAAACAGATCTCCCAAAAAGAATCTGAGAAATGTCTTTTACATGATAAAATATACATTACCATGAAACATGAAGTTTAAATGCACCATATGAGCACCACATGAGCCTATTCCATTGACCATTTTCTACTTGTCACACACTAAGTTTGCTATTTTCAGGTTTAATTCAAAATATTTAGCTTGGGGACAGACTTATTTTTATAACAAGAAATTCTTTTAAAAAAATAATTTGTATGCAATTTCCTTTTTGAAAATGATATTTATATTTCTCCATCCCCAAATATCCAATGGCCTGGCCATAAATCTCGCCAAATGTCGTCTGCTGAAGAGGCGTTTGATTTTGAAAATCTAATGTGACATAGGACAGGAGAACGACAGCAATCCTTGCCAACGCTTTGGTAGCATACCTGATTCTAATGCAACTTTTAGTAAGTGGATGGTAACATACATATAGTCAACTTGCAGTGTCCAAAAACCTGCTAATCATATAATGCCTTACATCGTTGTCTGTGCCAGAAAAGTTGAGATCTCCCGTCTTGACAGTGATGACGATTCCCTTGTCAACCGGAAGCTGTCCGCTCAATGTGCACCCCATGTCCGATTCGTCTGAAAGCCAGGAGACAATATTTATAACAACGTACAAAATAGTTATTAGTAGAGGATTGATCATAAAATATTTAATGATTGAGATCGCCAATCTGATTGTTACTACTGATGCATTATTGTAAACAATTAAAAATGTTCACCTCATTTATTTCAGTGATTTGTAGAATATGATGGGGTGGTCAAAAGGGCACTTTTGCACATCTCTCGCCCTGGCAACCGCATTTGGCAACCATTGAAATAATAAAAACTAAAGTTTGCAAGATAGGATCAATTCTTCATGTTCTGATGTGCATTTCATCGTTGCTATCTATATCTTATCATTATTTTGTATTTTGTTTTAACTGGTATATCGCTCAAATACAAAAAGTAGAACATTTTTATTGTTATCTATATGTAAAATCATAACATGTTTTTCGTTCAAATAAAAACCGAATATGATTTTGTCTTTGTTTCTGTGTTTTCTGTCATTATTTTTTATATTTTCTGTCATTTTTTTATATTTTGAAAAAATACAAATACGATGCCGATTGCATTACTTTGATGCACAATTTTAGCATTGTGTATTTCCAGTGTACATTACAGAGAGATAACTTGCTAATGATTGAAAAATTCAGGTCATGCAACGTCATGTCTATATCAATGCAATTTTGTGATTTATTTGGCAAACTTCAATCATTCGCATACTATTATGTAAACACATCTAAATTAACTTACTTTTATACATTCTGTACAACTTTTCTTACACCAAACCATCAGAAATTTGTTCAGGCGGGGATTGAAAATTTTAAATATATTTTAATAGTGCCCTTCTATAAATGAATATGCCCTTGTTTGAATAGATATGTCCTTATTTGAATAAACGTGCCCTTATTTGAGTAAATATGCCCTGATTTGAATAGATGTGATCTTGGCTGGTGTCTATGAAATAATAAACGACTGGTCTTCTCATTATGACACCATGCGTAGGAAACAAAACAAAAACTAAAAATCAACAACAACAACAAACAACAACAACAACAACAAACAATTAGTACATACGTTTCTCTCTTATCATACAAACCGAACCAAGTTTAAATGTGATGAATAAATTACACTATTGTGTATGCTTATTTTACACTATAGTATTTTTTTCAGATCCATATAATTGAAAGATATTTACATTATTCTAGAAAATAATGTAAGTATCTTTAAAATGATATAATACCAACCCTATAAAAGATAATATCATAAGCACTCTGAGAATGTTATAAAGATAAATCAACCTTACCTGTTTCGACTGCCTTTGTGGTCGCTCTGTGGTTAGAATTAGATTGTCGATAACATTAGCGCTATACATGTTAAGACCAGGTATATTACAACAATGCATTACAGAATTATATAATTTAAAAAAAAACAATTTCTTTTAAGACTTTCTTGGAATGTGAA
>OX439011.1:23585994-23590994 GCA_949316495.1 Amphiduros pacificus
CAAGGTGAGCTGGGGGTCAGACCAGCTAATTGCCCTTGACTAACGGCATGTGGCACCAGGGGGTCACACCCAGGGGTTTATAAGCGGCGGCTGGGGACTTGCCGCCATTCCAGTACAGACGCCGTTCGGTTAATGTCACCCACCATCCCACCCTTAATCAGGTATCTCTTAGTTCCACAGTAATATCAATCGGCCGTCGGCCGCTGTAATGGCACGTGGGTCATGTGGCCATAGTTAATCTTATCTTAAAATGCATATAACAAGAAATGTTAGCATTAATCAAACGTTTAAGTTTAAGTCAACAAGTTCATTTATTTATGTGATTTATGTAACTGTTTAAATTAAGATAATTGTATGTATGTATTGAGCCAATTTTAAATTGGCCGGGTGATGGCACATTTATGAAATAAATAAATCATTTGTGACCAATTTACATAGGCCTTATGTCTCCTTTCTAAATATATATATATATATATATATATATATATATATATATATATATATATATATATATATATATATATATATATATCCTTAATCAGACAATCACTTAACAGAGTAGTCCAATGATTCCCCGTTGCCATGGTTATATATCGTCGATACAGCTGAATACATATATATATCACTGAGTTACTATAGTTATTCAAATAATAAATATTTTATTTCAACTCCGCACAATATCATCAATCTTCCTTCGAGTGAAATAAGAAATATTTGTTGTCTATTCAATTAGAGTGTTCTGATTGAAAATATATTTAAATAAAGTTGATATTGTTATTGTATATTTCTAAGAGGTAAAATGAAAAGAAATTTCTTAGCAATATAAACATCTATTTGACTTTGAAGGTCAATTTTATTTCTGAAGTTCAGTACTTTGGGTATGTAAGATCGAGTGCTGTATTTGGTGTGCTTAGATGTAACCCTGCAGCATCCTTTTAATAGTGGTGTATAATAGATAATAATCCCCCATCAGAACCCCAATGACAACATAACAGTTTTCGGGTTTAATTTGATAATTCTTGTTCTACAGGATATGATCATGATCCCTTATATACATGTATGATATTGTATTCAGCAGATAGTGTCCAGGATTCGCATATTATAAAGTGAAAGAGAATGTGAGGAAATCTCATAGTCATAAAACATATATTATTTCACCCTCAAGTCATCTTCAATACAACAGTAATGCAAAATGGAAATCTTTATGACTCTGTGGATTTTTGGAATGCTGGTAGGTTATCTATTTTATAAAAAAATTTGGAATAATGTTATGTGAGGGAATAGCTATAGGTTATTTTATGCAAATTTGGAATGCTGGTAGATTATTCATTATCTGGGTATTGTTGTTTAGAATGCTGGTAGATTATTCATTATCTGGGTATTGTTGTTTAGAATGCTGGTAGGTTATTCATTATCTGGGTATTGTTGTTTAGAATGCTGGTAGGTTATTCATTATCTGGGTATTGTTGTTTAGAATGCTGGTAGGTTATTCATATCTGGGTATTGTTGTTTAGAATGCTGGTAGGTTATTCATTATCTGGGTATTGTTGTTTAGAATGCTGGTAGGTTATTCATTATCTGGGTTTTGTTGTTTAGAATGCTGGTAGATTATTCATTATCTGGGTATTGTTGTTTAGAATGCTGGTAGATTATTCATTATCTGGGTATTGTTGTTTAGAATGCTGGTAGGTTATTCATTATCTGGGTATTGTTGTTTAGAATGCTGGTAGGTTATTTATCATATGGGTATTTGTGTTTGGAATATATATACTTTAGGTTATTTATTATGTGGATACTTGTGCTTGGAATACTGGTAGGTTATTTATTATGTATATATTTATGTTTGTAATACTGGTAGGTTATTTATCATGTGTATATTTATGTTTGGAATACTGGTAGGTTATTTATTATCTAGGTAAAAAATGCTAGTATTATTATCTAGGTAGAAAATGCTAGTATTAGTATGTTGTTATTTGTATTTGGAATGCTGGTAAGTTATTTATCATGTAGGTATTTCTGTTTGTATAAAACTGGTAGGTTATTTGTTTTGCTTGAAGCTATCCATTTTGATTGTGAGAATATTTAGTTGGAAGATTATTCCTTTAGAGTAGTTAATATATTTTGTTGAAAGGACATTCATTTTACATTTATTATGATTGCAAGTTATTCGATCTCCTGGTAGGTCATTTACTTTGATGGTAGGTTGTTCACTTTCCTGCAGTTTGGTTCCTATTTTGTTTGTTTGTAGGGTTTACTGTATGATTGAAGGTTAATTATCTCTGATCTCAAATAAAACATAAGAGTTGCACTTTCGGCTGAGGTCTGTCTGAGCCATAAGCTGCATGTGACGGGTAAACACGGGTATAGCGTGAACTTTGTTTGACCTCAATTGAGGCTCAAAATAGGGTAGCACTGTTTGACGTCATTCTGGCACTATTCAAAGGACAATACCTTTCATGAAGGCCTAAGCATATTGCCATACTCTTATGACGTCATTTTACCTTTCAGTGCCTCTATGATCACATTCCACATAAATAATGACACCAAGAAAGAAGTGTGCTTTCATAAAGGGGCAATAGATTAGGGTCTTGTTAAAATAGAATTAACAGGCAAACATGGGGATGCATTAATAAAATAGAAAATAGACATCAAAGACAATAATTATTACATTTATCACAATATGTGAATTTTTAAAGTTTTTTTTGCAAAATTGGTGCTTAATCCCTTTAAAACTATATGTTTGTGGATTTTTGCCAACTAATTTTAATGTGAGTAGAGCAATAAATACTGTTTCAATTTTGTCCAGCCGTAAGTTCCTGTTTTAATATATGATACACTCAGATTCTAAGTTCTTGTATTTTTAACTAGGGTATTCTCAAGTTTAAAGGAGAACTTTGAGATATACTTGTTTTGGTCTTGCAGGCTGAATGCTTGAAAGGGAGATCAACTGGTGAAGATTTGCCTATTGATCAAATCCTGCAGGTCTCAAATAGGGGTCATGGTAAGTCATAAATGATTATGGGTGAAAGTATTTCCGGTTGTAAAATAAATGATATGTATTGTTTCAAAGTGCCTTGGAGGTTTTATTGCAACTTTAACAAATTTTGAGCCATATTGGAAAATGCATCATCAAGAATGTCATTAGAAAAAAAGACTTTATTGCGTGTTAAGATTTAACTTAATTTCAGAACAAAACAAGAAATTACATACTGTAGCCCATGGCCGGGCTCAGAAACATAAAGGCGCGACCTCTACCGGGGAATTTACCTTGGTGGAGACAGACATGATGTTGAACGAAGACCAATGGAAAAGGAAAGAAAGGTATTGTCTTATTGGAATGTTATGAGAACAATAGATCAAGTTGGAAACATGTGAGTCACGATATGCTCATCTATGTTTATACTTAAGTAGTTTAATTAGTAGAGCGTTCGCCTTGAGACTCAGGGGTCCAAAGTTTGAATCCCAGGAGGATAGTGGCAAGCGTGATGCACAGACATTTGGTATCAGAACTATACAAACGTATTACAACCTACTATGATTATAACATGTGGTCAATTCATCTAAAAAATGTCCTTTTGAGTACAAATAAATTGAAAAAAAAACCCGGCAAAGTACAATAAGAAGTCTATTGACTGTCCTTAACCTCATGTATTTCATAGGCACAAAGGAAGACGACGGAAGCGGAAGGCGGTAACGGAGGATGAGTATCTCTGGTCGGATGGAGTGTTACCTTTTCACGTGACCCCAGGCTTCTGTGAGTAATTATGCCAACATTTACATATTGGATTTAGATTATGAAGGTACGGAGTAACGCTCATATGATTGGCGCATTCATAGCATTGACTGATGATTGGCAAAATAGCGTGAATACATTTCTCATATACAATATGAGGCCAGAGAAATTGATATGAATGTTAAAAATGAATTGTGAATATCGCTCTTTGTGATTTTGCCTATGTCTCGATGAGCACATATATACCAGCTTGTAGCAAAACAAAAACGATGGAACTGCTTCATAAATTCTTGGCCTATTTACAACTCCAACTTCAGCTCCTTGGTTCTTCTCACCATCTAAAAAGTCTGAAGTTCATTTCGTAAGTTTTACCCAAAATTATAAGAAAGATGCTTAGTGCACGAAGACTGTGAGCGTGTGCGCAAAGATATGACCCTGACTTGTCAATATTGGAAGATAAAAACTTGACTGAGTTAAAGCCCCCTCCATTACAACATAAAAAGGTTCAAAAGGGATGGTAACAAACATACGATCGTCACGTGATAAGATTAGACCATGTCAATTTTACTGATGGACATTATAGCACATATATAATCAACTGTCCATGTTCTGTTGGAATTAACATAGATTTGATTGATGAGAATTAGCTTTACGTTCTTTACCTATGCAATGGAGGATGGGACGTGGTGATCAGCGAGAATGAGTGACATAGCGCATGAAACGGGTTTGTAGCAGTGGGAGGAGCGGACGTCCAGAAAGCACCCTGCAGAGCACTTTCAGTGACATGTAATATTGGCTGTGTTCGACTTCCATTCTCCAAATCAACCACACATAATGCCATTTTTTCAAAATTATAAAAAAATAGTATTTAAAGGAAATGGGCATGAAATTATCCAAATAGTAAAAGGGGTTATAGGCCATTTTACTTCCTCATATTGTTGAAAAAATTTAAATACATGAATTTTTTTTAGAAATACATCAGCTACTAAATGAAATAACCCATTTGACTCTACATTCAATATATTTTTTATTATATTTTTTTTCAATAATTTCTATTCATACTAATTTTCTCATATTTTTCAGGGAATATTTCTTCTTTTAAGGTGTTATTTTGATAAGAGCAACTTATTGCTGATTATTTTCTGAAATTAGATTAATATTAAATTTATCTAATACCTCAAAAATAAATGTGAGGTCAAATTAAAGTCCGTCAATTTGTCACTTTTGTAACCCTACAGATTTAAGCTATTTTTAATAATTTTAGCTT